>JAGFMF010011680.1:6852150-6893139 GCA_019455555.1 Galemys pyrenaicus | reverse complement strand
CCTGCCTTCCGCCTGACCTGCCTTCCGCCTGTCCTGCCTTCCGCCTGACCTGCCTTCCGCCTGTCCTGCCTTCCGCCTGACCTGCCTTCCGCCTGTCCTGCCTTCCGCCTGTCCTCCCTTCCGCCTGTCCTGTCCTCCGCAGCGACCTTGCCCGTTCCTCGGTGACCTGCCGAGTGGGAAGGTGGCGGCCGGAGTGGAGTGGCCCGGCGACACGGCACCAGCAGCGGGGGTGGCCTCTCTCACGGGCACCTGAGACTTTACCGGACAGGCAGAGCCCGCGTCGCTGGTGAGGCCGCCCGGTCCACGCCGCCGCCCCGTGGCGCATGTGCTCTCAGCAGCAGGGCCACGCCCCTTCGACGGAGCAAACCTGCGGGCGGAGTCCTGACCCGCCTGTGCGCGTGGCGGTGCGGGGGTGCGCCCGGGCCCCTCCCGGGGCTGTTCTCAGGGTGACTCGAGGGGGTGGGGAAGCAGAGGTAGAGCTGCAGGACCTTGTAGCCTTGTGGGGAGAAGGCCAAGACGGCACAGCAGCTGAGTGGGCCCGACCTGCTGGGACCCAGCTGATGGCTCTGCCCTTGGGCCCCGCCCGGCCGGGAGCCAGGCAGCCTCGGAGTCTGCAGTCAGCCATGGGCAGTGAGGTTCAGCCAGGACTCGGACGATGGCACCTGTGTGGTCCAGGAGACTGATACAGCCATTCAGGAGCGTCTTGCTGGGGCCCGCACCCCACAAGCCCCACCGCTGGACAGAGTGACACACACGTGCCCTCGGGAGCCCCTGCCCCCGGCTGCATTTGCATTGTGACCTGTGGGCGCTGCTCAGTTTGTTGGAAACTCCAGGGGCCCCCTGTGATCGCAGGGCCTACAATGTGTGTCCCTGTCCAGGATGTTCCCCACCAAGTAAATCTGGTTTCCTGAGGGATTAGGGCCCAAGTCCGGACTCTGCCCCTGAGTTGCCTTTAAACTCTGCTGGGGGCCCCAGGCACTCCCCTAAACCTGGGTGTCCAGAGCAAGCTAAATACTGATGAGGATCCTGCTGAGGGAGGGCCCCTTGGCCCAGGGCTCTGCACTGCCACCCCACCACTTTGGAGAGTGATTTATGGGCAGGGAGGCAGAAGTGGCCGGTGGGAAGGAAGTCGCCTGGACTTTATGGCTGGTTTTGCCGCATTAATGTGCAAGCCTCCGGCCATGCAATTAGAGGTCGTTAGGCAGCTACAATGTGAAATTAATTCTGCAGCCCCCCTGCCTGGATGTGGGTGAAACCGCCCCAGAGCAGAGAGAAAGCAGGCGTGAGAGAAGGTTGAGAGAAGGTTGCGCTGTTCTCGTGGGAAGGGACGCAGAGAACACGCTCCAGGGCGTGTAGGATGAAGTGGGCAGCGAGCAGGGCCGGGCCAGGCCAGTCCCGGGCGGGGCTCTGGCTCCCCTGGGGGATCTGTGCCGCGGCTAGTGGGCCCGGCCTGCGCGGGGCATCCCGTCGGCCACGGCTGGAGCCGAGCTCTGCACCTCGGCCGGGCGCTTGGCCAGCTCCCTCGACTGTCCCCCATCGGAGGAGGATGGAGACGAGACGAAGCGGGGTGTTTACTGAGCTCGGGGAGCTTCTCTCCTTGGTGGCCCCTGGGGCAGCGCCTTAGCTTCCTGCAGCGATAAACACCTCCGTGGGGGTTGATATAAATGGAGGGCACGGCCAGCTGCGGGCACGCGGGAGCGTTGCTGTGGATTCTGTCGCTGTGCCCTCCCTCCTGCAGGGCCTCTCGAGCCCCAAGTTGCTGCTGCGCCCCTAGGGCGCCCTCACCGGCATGAACCTCCCAGAGGTCTGGCTGCCCCTGCCCGCTGGCCTGAGTGGCTGGCATTCCCGGGCCAGCTGAGCCCGGCCACCCTCCGCAGAGGGCACGAGCTGCCCGCCCAGCAGCGCAGCCCCATCTTGGCCCCAGCCCCAGCTGGCGCAGCGGCCGGCAGCTGCAGGTGGCTCTGGCTCTGGGCCCGCCTGGCAACGGTCAGCCACAGGCCTCTGGGCCCCTGGGAGTCTTGCTCTGCTCGGCCCTTGGCAGGCAGCTGCGCCGACGTGACTCAGCGAGTCCCAGAGGGTCCAGGTCGCTGAGGAGTCACCATCACCGGGTCACCCACGAGGTGCCTGCCGGGAGACCTGCCCTGAGGGCTGAACCCCAGAGTCACTGCTGCGGGAACGTGGGCTGTGGACGCCGTTCTGTGCAGGAGACAGGAGCAAGTGCACACTCGGGGCACCTGTGCCCACGTGCATGGGCACACACATGCACACATACATGCACACTCGCTCCACAGGCGGCCATCCCCGAGGCCGTCTTCGTGCTCGTGACAACCTCCCGCGTCCGCCGCGGCCTGTGGCCCATGCTATGCACTGCTGCAGCTCGCGAGCGGGCTGGTGTCCTGGGGTGTGGACGCTCAGTGCGTGGGCTGTGTGCTCTGTCGATTCACCCACCGATGCTTATAAAGTGTTTCTGTGCTGGCCCCAGCCGGGTGCGGAGACGTGACAATGAGCAAGAGGCGAGGGCCGCTTGGAGCTTACGTCCTCGTAGAGAAGACAGCGGAATGAACGGATGCGGAGGAGCGTGTTCGTGCGCGAGCAGATGGTGATGCCACATTGTAATGAGCACTAGGAAGGGGAGCACTGCGGACAGAAGGAACGGCGTGTGCAAAGGCCCTGAGGCAGAGTGAGAATTTACAGTAGAGGAGGAGGCAAACTGAACCGAGGCAGGGTGAGCAGGAGGGGGTGGAGGGGAGCAGATAAGTGGCCGTGGCTGACCTCCGGCTCCTGCAGGTCACAGGCAGGAGGGGTTTCTTGGTGTAATAGGAGTCCACATTCAGGGCTCTAGGGAGGACTGATGTGACCGGCTGGTGTTGGGCCACTGTGACGTGGGGGACCGTTAGGAGGCTACTGGAGCTGATAGGGTGCAAGGCCATCGTGGACTGGACGACAGTGTGGCTGTGAAGTGAGATCTGCGAGGTAGTTTGACGGAGATACTGTTGGGGGAGTGTGTTCAGGAAGGTCGTGGAGAAAGAGGAAACTCCAGGGTAATGCTGGGCTCTCCTGGATGTCCCACTGCCACACCTGCCCACGCTTCCCCCTCTGCAGTAAATTTAGATCCGTGTCTGTGTCTCCACAGGCAGCGCTCCCGCGCCTGGCAGAGGACCGGTGGGCGTGCCGACCTTGGCAGGGCAGACCTGACGGCGTGCGCAGCCGGGGCCGCCTTGTGACTGATGGCACAGGCTCATTGGCAAGTAGCAGGCAGGACGCTGCCCTCTGTGTGGTTCTAACAACAGGTAGCTGATGTCCAATTTGAGAAAACCAAACCAAACGAAAACAAGCACTGTTTCTCTGGCTTTCATGTCATTTGACAGGGGATCTTCTTAAGCTGTGGTGAAAATTCTCAGGCTAAAACCAGTTCCCACAGCAGCCTGGGGGTGACGTGGTACTGAGGTGAGTATTTGCTGCACAGCTCATTTACTCCTTATGCACGTGTCCTGTTACTAAGCTATAATTCATGTGCCGTAAAGCCCTCCGTTTAAAAGGTAGCATCGCGTGGTTTGGGGTACATGCTCAAGACCTGCCACCATTATCAAATTCCAGAACATTTCCACATCGCCATAAGAGACCCCACAGGTAAATGCCTTTCATTTTTCCTTTCTCCTTACCTCTGGCAGTACTTTCTGTCTCCTTGTATTTGGCCATTCTGGACTTTTCATGAGTGGAATCAGGACACGTGGCTTTTCGTGTCCGGCTTCTTCCACTAAGCATCGTGTCTGCAAGGTTCGCCCATGTTGTAACATGGGTCAGAATGCCATTCCTTTTTATGGCTGAGTAATATTCCACGGCATGGTTATAATGAATTGTGTCATCAGCGGGCATGTAGGTTGTTTCTACTTTTTGAATGGTTGAGAATAATGCCACTCCGGGCATTCCTGTCTAACTTTCTATGTGGATACAAGCTCTCGATGCTCTTGGTAGCCCCAAGTGGGGAGCTGCTGAGTCACGTGGGAACTGCCGTGCTGTCTTCAAAGTGAACGCACCGTTTTGCATTTTCACCAGTAACATGATGAAGCCTCCAGTTTCTCAGTGTCCTCACCCACACTTGTTGATGTCCACCTTCCTGCGGGGGCCATTCCGGCGGGTGTGACGTGGTTTTGATTGGCCTGGGCTGCTGATGTTGAACCTCCGTTCATGTCCATACTCACCATTTACTATCTGTACTCACCGTTCACTTATATTTATTCTTTGGAGAGATGACTGCTCAGATACTTTGCCCATTTTTAAAATGTTATCAAGCTCTTTGTTGTCGCGTGTCGGGTTCTTTGATTTCCGTGAACTAGACCTTGTCAGGTGCGTGCGGCCGGTCTTTGACCAGCACAGGTGTGGACCCTGGAGCCCCTCTTCTGCGCCATTTCTCAATGGCTGTGTGAAGGTTTCTTCTCTTCCTTAGGTGTCCCTGAACAGTTTCCTTTTCTCGGCTTACTTTATCTAAGGTACAGGGGCTGGCACATTTAATGCACACAGTGTCGCCACATGCTGTTGGCCAGGCTTCTGGCCAGCAGCAGGCTGTGAGGGGTTGAGTTTCAGGAGTCAGGTGTCACCCGGGGTGCTCCTCTGTGCAGGGTTGGAGGGCGGGCATCCTGAGCCTCCAGCTCGTCCGCTGTAATTGCTGGGATCTCCTCCTGCTGAACGGTGCTTCTCACCAGGGTCTCGGTCGTCGGTGCCGCACCCCGAGGCTGAGCCTCCACCGGGGAACAGCTGTGCTGGGGCCTCGCTAGCACCTGGCCCAGCATCTGGCAGAAAGTATCAGGCATATAAGCGAGTGGCTCTCCTTTGCCTTTCTTGTGGCTAAAAATAGATGTGAGCGAGAGAGGCGGCAGTGGGTGAGGACTCGCCAAGGGGCGCCTCAGAGGCACAGGCGCCGGCTCCACGCCAGCACCCTGTATGTGGATATCGTTTTCAAGATCGATAAAGGAAGGGCTGGCGTGCTGCTGGCTTGCACCTGTTTCTGAACCGTAAATACACTTCTCCAGAATCAATAGGTGGCTCTGCGGAACTCCGTGAACGCGTGTGATCCGCTGCCAGGTTCCCCATCACCTGTTGGCCCCACCCTCTCGGCACGTGTGTGTCCCTCCTGCCCCCACCCGCCACCCACTGCCAAGTCTGATCTGCCGGGTACGCCCCACGCCCCGGACCGCGGGGTCCAGAAGAAAGAGGGGGACATCCAGGGTGAGAGGCTGCAGCTGGGGAGAGGGGGGTCTCAGGTTTAGGGACATGTTGGGACGGCGCCACCGTGAGAAGCAGAGTCAGAAAATCTCAGAAGTGGGCAGGGCCATGCCAGCGGCCTCAGGAATCATCTGGAAGTAGAGATTGCTCGTTCTGCGGGTAGGATCTTGCCTCGAGAGGAGCCCCAGGTCATCTGCGCAGGAGGACACGTCTTTGTAACGTGGCTCACGCGAGACAAAATGTCCCTTTAAAAAGTCAGCCGCTCGCGCCGGTCTCCAGAAGGTTCCGCCTCCAGGGCAGTGGGCCCGCATGTTGTTCAGCCTCGGCTGCCAGAGCTGGCTTCTCCTGGGAGCCCAGGCACCGAGGCCGAAGAGAGCCAGCAGCAGCTCGTGAGAACAGGAGTGAAACGGACAGATGAAGGCTTGGTGTGACAACGAAGCTCATCTGACCTTGTCGGCACCCCCGAAAGGGGACCCCGCCGGCGTCCAGCCAGACTTCGTGGATTCTGCTGCACCAGAAGCTGATCATGCAGATCCACGTTCTGCTCCTGGGCCCGGGCCTGGGGGCGGCCTAGCGACCGCTGTCCCCAGCAGGCGGGTCTGGGTGCTAGTGCCGGCCAGCGGTGGTGAGGGCGCCGCGGTGTGATTCGTGCCCCGCGGCAGTTCCGAGGCAGCCGAAGCCTGGGAAGGAGCTCCAGGAGCAGCGCTTCACCTTGCCGCTGGGCTAAAACTGGGACCGGGAGAAGGAGCCTGACGTGGCCTGCAGCCTCCCCGGGGAGGCGGGTCCAGAGGCCCAGCTCACAGGACGGGGCGCAGCTGGATGAAGAGCACTGGAGGCCGAGGAGGTGGCCCTGTACCGTTTGCATTAACACCAAGTCCTCGGGGCTTGATCCCCTGGGTGGGGGCGGAGAGGGCACATCGAGGGTGCGGAGGAGCCCACAGTGCAGCAAAACGCCCTGCACTTCCCAGCCCAGGCCTGAGTGGAAAGGACACCTCTGCTGGCCGATGCCGCACGCCAGCCCGCCTTCCATGGGGCTATGCCGTGCTGTCACCCCAGCTCCCAGCCAGCCCCTCCCCGCCTCGGTGCCTGGAGCCACATGCTCCCCCCAGGGTCCTGGTCAAATCCTCCCTGTCCCCAACCCCACTCCTTGGTCCCGAGTGCTGCCTACCCCGCCCCCCTCAGTCACCTTCCCGTAATCACAGCGGCTCAGACTTGGCTGCGGTCCGAGGGCCGTGCAGCCCGTCCTTCCGCCGTCCTGCGCTCAGCCCGGGGGAGGGCTACACCTTCCAGGCTCGGGAGCAGGCTCAGAAAGGCCACGTCCTTCCCAGAGCGCCCCGCCAGGGAGAGATGGGCTGGGCGCACAGGCTGCCTGGCCCAGCTGCATGGTAGCTGCGGCGCCCGTGTCGTGTTCTCTCCAGCCTGGGACCTCGTGTCTGCTTCCCCAGGCCAGGCACCCAGGAGGCGCTTTTGCAGGCCTGACAGATGAACTCTGTAAGCCGTTTGCCTGGCGTTGTGCACGTGCCTGTGACCCTGGCGGAGCAGGGGGTGACTGGGCAGCCTCGACAGATGAGCGAGCGCCTCCCACTCATGGGCTTGGGGGCTGCAGCCACCCCCTTTTGCAGGGCCAGAGGCTAGTCCTTGATGACAAGGCAGGATTGCTGTGAGCGCGCTCCTGAAGCGGCACGGGGCTGGGGGTCCCTGGCCAGCTGGCGGCGGCTTCTCACTGTTGTTGGAAGCAAAAGCCCCTGGGGCAGCTACTGTCCAAGCCCTGGACGTGGCCCCGGCTCCGGGCAAGGACAGGATGGGTGAGGGCGGCTCGCCAGGCAGGTGGCTGGAAGGCCCACCTGGGCCCTGCATGGGAGTCGCAGATCAGCTTTTGGAGAAAGAATGAGTGGGGTGGCGGCGCCCCAATCCCGGTCTGCCGTGGGGCTGGTGTGTCTGAGCTTGGCAGGACCCGGTGGCCTCACCTCAGCAGGGCTGGAGATCAGGACCCTTCTGTACCCGTGTCTGTGAGCAAGTGCTCGAGGCAGCTCCTGCTAGATGGGCTCCAGGGCTTGGGGGTGAAGTGCCAAGGCTGGTGGCAACACTGTGGCACCTCCGGGCTGCCCGTCGCCCGCTGAGTTTCCCTCCAGTCTGCAGATCTGCCGGCATATTTATTTGTAAGTAAAGTGAGCAGAAATTTTCAAGGGGGAGCAGTCTGCAAAAGATGAAAAGGAAACGCGTTGGGTAAGCGGCTCATCTGCCAGTGGGAATGGCCGCTGGCGGGGGCTCTGACCTTGTCTGAACGAGCATAGAGAATGTGGCTTCTACCTTATCTGAGAGAAAGCCCCTCCATGACCCGTTACCCCCAGCTGAGGCTGGGCCTGCACGCGAGCCCCAGGCTCTCCCAGCTCTGTCTGGGACTGGATCGTGTGTGTCTGTTTTCCATCGTTCGTGTCAGCTAGGCGGCCGCCTCCCTCGGGCGCCCGGCTGTCTCCACACCTAGTCAGTCTCCTCCGCAGACATCGACTTCCAGAGTGATCCCCCGAGAACCCCGTCTGTTCACCATTAGGAGCTGCCCACCAAGCAGCCCCTCCGTGAGCAACTGGCCTCTTGTGATGGGGCACACCCCTGCCCCCACCTTTCTGCTCATTCCTGTATCTAATCAGCTGTGACCCTCCCGGTGTCCTAGCTGTGCCCTCACAGGCCTGCAGCTCATCACGCCTCAGGGCCTTTGCACGTGCTGTTCCTGCCACCTGGCTACCCCCAGAGCCTCGTGCTCTCCCTTGCTTGGTTCATGGTTCCCCCGGGCATGGTCTTGTGAGAGAGCCCTCCCGTGTGCCTCATCAGAGCAGCACCCCGCTGTCACCCCTGCACTCCCCGCCCGTCCTTGGCTTGACTTTCCTCCATAGGACTTAGCCCTGCTGGACGCGGCGCAGCCACGAGCCACGTCATTTCAGGGCTGGTGCAGCACACAGGCGGCTGTGGCCGGTCGGTGCAACCTCGTGGGACGGAGGCTGTGCCATCCGGGTCGTGTGACTGCGCTCCGGACGTCCACAGCAGGACGCTGCCCCATGGTGCCTTGCTTAGACTGTGCCCTGCAGCTGGCCGCACATACCGTGTGTACACGTGTGTGTGCATGTGTGCGTGTGTGTGTGTGCGCGTGTGGTTTCTGCTTCAGCAAAACCTAAGTGCCAAAAGGGCAGGACTGTGTTTAGCCTGCGGCTGCGTCCAGGGCATGGCAGGGACAGTGTCTGGCCGGTGACGTGTCTGGGGAACACGTGCCCAAGTCTCGGCCCTTGAGTGACGTGGGCTTGAATTGTGCGAACCCATTTACACACTGGTTTTTTCAGTGCACTTATTGGGAAATTTGTAGGCCACGTGTAACAATGTGAAAAAGCCTGCAGGTGGGCCACATCAACTAGAACGATCGACCGAGGAATCTAAGGAAGCGTTAGGGAAGTCGAGAACGCACAAGTTGGGCGTAGATAGTCTGTTCTACCCTTTCACCATGAGAAATACACAGATGTATTAAAACTTACACCCCAAACCGGGCTGCGGTGTGCCCTCGCAGGGGAGCATGGGCACGCGTGAGGACCAGCACCCCGAAGCGCCGTCCAAGCCCCGCCCCTTGGTCAGCTGAGCCCAGGCTCAGGTGGGCCTCCAGTGCCGAGAGCCGCCATCCCGCCAGCCGCCCTCTTGGCAGCAGCGCCAAGTGTCCTAGCCGTGTGTGGATGTTCCACTGTGCAGGGAGGGGCCTGCGTTTGCGGGGACCCTGTACCCCATGGGGTCCGCCACGTGTTCCTCGTTCACACGTTGACGGTGCTGGGGCCGACTTCCTGGCCGCAGCGCCCGCAGTGCTGCCGTGAGGCTGTTACGGGCACGTCCAGGCCCTGGGCGCCTGTGGGGGTGCTGTGCTGGTCACCCTGGAGCCGGGTCCCAGCCCCTCCTGCTGGACCCGCTCTCCCCACAGATGGCCACCACTCTTCCCACGCCTTCCTCAGACACAGCACCGCTTTGCCATTTTCCACCCCTGGAAGAGCGGCTGCCAGATGCTTGCTTATCCCGCCGGGGGCCCCGGCCACGGAGCGCCTCCCTGCCCCCTCCTGCCGGCTCGGCCAGCGCGCTTCCTGTGTCACGCCTGTGTCACTGTGTCACCCGCCCGCCAAGCAGCCCTTTTCTGAATGAAATCTGCTGTTTAACTTCGAGACCCCTTGGCTTGTCTGATACACGATCCTTGAGTTTTAGTTCATCTTGTTCCAGGCCATTATTTAATCTCCTAATTGCATTATCCATGACCCCAGTGGAATCACACAAAGCATCTTCTAGAAGATTCATCACGTCCCAGCTGCTGGCAAGGGTGTGCCAACAGAGCCAGCACCGGGTGCCTTGCCCGGCACCAGCCTGCGGAGGCCCAGACTCGCTCTTCTCCAGACAAAGGCGGCTTCCTGAGGCAGCTCTGGCTCCACGGGCCAGGTGTGTCTCCGTAACGGGGGTGTGGTGGTTCCAGGGCAGCTCCTGGGTCTACTCTGAGGAGGCGAAGGAAGAGAGCGTGTTAGTGTCAGGCTCGGAGGAGGGTTGAAAAGGCTGCTGAGGCACGTGGATTCTAGAATGCAAGCATTGCACCTTTTCGGAACAGCTCTCACACGCTGCCCCACATGTAACAACACGGGACCTACCGCAGGGCCTTTGCACTTGCTCTTCCGCTCCTCGGGCCTCTGCTCCTCTGGCTCCATATCACACCCACCTTCCTGGCTCCTGGCTCCGCTGCCGCCCCCAGCTCTCCCCTCCACCCAGACCTGCAGGAGGCTGCGAGGTCGGTCGCCCACACTGCATGTCTTTCGAGCTCTGGGTGGTTCTCAGACGTGGAAGGGACCGTGTGGGTGGAGCGAGTGAGTGGCTAGCTCGTGTCCTGAAGCCCCTGGCACAGGCGCCCCCCGTGCCGGACACGGGAGCACGGGAGCCCAGCGCAGGCCCTTCGGATGATCACAGTCTCGGGCGCGTGGCTGAGTCCTGGGTTGAGCTCGCGGCTCTGGAGCCCAGCGGCTGTCTCCCAGCTACGGGACCCAGGCCTGGCCCCTGTGGGTGCTTTGACATTCTCGGGACAGACTCCCTCAGGAGATGGCACGCGAGCACCCGCTGGAATTTTTAAGAGTTCTGGAGCAAGGGTTTGCTGTGGCCTGTGAGAGAAGACAGGAAATAGCTCCAGTCTGGAAAACAGCCGTGACGTGAGCTGGCACCAGGGAGAGGGGAACGGTAGGTTGGGGGTTCTCCAGAAGGTTGCAAACCCAAAACCGAGACCCGGCAGTGACACCCCAGGAGGCTTCCGGGCCTGGGCCTGGGCTTGGTGGTCAGCGGCGGCAGCTGGGCCGTGGCCTGGCTAGTTTCAGACTGGTGACCTGAAGTAACAAGGTTGCGGTCAGTGGAGAAGGGACTGTGACAGGCCCAGGGGCTCGGCCGGAAGCCCAGCGCACAGCGGCTGCCTGGGACTGCGGTGCAGTCAGGGCACTTCTGCTTCCTGACGGATCTGGGACGCGAGGATGAGCCGACGGGGCTCGGGCTGACCCAGGCCAGTGCTGACGCCAGAGCAGCCGGACTGGGTCACGACCGGCTGGAGTCGAGCCGCAGAGCCCCAGCTGGCGCATCTGGGTGCCAACTGCTCCCGCTGCAAACGAGGCCACCTCCCGCTGTGTCCCCACGGGCCAGAAGTGTCCCTGGGACCCACCGAGTCTTTGAGCCCAGAACGCAGATCTTGTGGGTTCGGGTTCCTGTTCCAGAGCTCTGAAGAGCTGCGCTTTTCAAACGTAGGTTTTAGGAGCTCTCTTTGGTCGGGATCCCCTGGCGGTGACCCTTGGGGACCCCAGATAACCCAGAGGGCGCTGCACAGCGGAAGCAGGCCATGTCTGGGCCTCGGGGCATTCCGCCCGGCGCCCCGTGCACGAGGCTGACGCTGCAGAGAAGCTGCGCTCGCTTGGAACCAGCCCTCGTCGCTTCTGCAAGCAGGCCACAGAGGCGTCTTACTTCCAGAGGACGGCTTCGGTCACAGACAAGACAAAGCTTTGTAGGTTTTTTCCTTTAGGCCAGCAAGAGCTGAGACTGTGTTTTTTGAGCTTTGCTTTCAAGTGACTTTCTAAATAACTTTAAAGCTGCCTTCGTCTGTCCGGCTGCTGTAACCGACCTGCATCGATCGGGTGACTTAGCCAACAATGCGTTTACTTCCGTGGTTCTGCAGGCTGGGCCCGAGATCACGGTGTGCAGACTCCACAGGGTGAGTCTGCCCCTCGGCCGGCGTGGCTGTCCTCTCTGGGGGCTCCTGTGGCAGAGGGACAGGGGAGCTCTCCTGGTGGGGCTCTGCTCATCACTGACTCACCTTCCAGAGAGCCTGCCGGTACCATGTGGGGGCTTAGGACTCAGGTCATTGATTTGGGGGGCTCAGACATTCAGTCCTTAGCAGAAACACCCTGTAAATGTCCGGTAGCGCTGGCCTCCGAGAATGGGAGCTCTCTTAATTGTGCTGCTTATGTTTTTCTTTTTAAATATGCATGGAAGTGATTAGATGATAGGAATCCCTGCGTCCTTTGATGCACCTGCTCTGGTGCTTGTGCTTATTTTCACTAGAAATTCCAAGCGCTAAGAGCGTTTCATCAGCAGCACATACTGGAGAGAGGGGAGAAGACACGGTTTTCCGGGTCTGACCCTCTGTAGCTTAAGCTATGAGAGTGCAGCATCAGTCAGTATTGAGCTAGCGAGGCTCTGTGTTCTGGGGTGTGACGTCCACCCAACTTCTGCTTTTCTCTGCATGGTGATACCCTGTTTCTCCCTTCCCTGGGGTGTGGGAGGTGATGTGGGGACAGAATCCAGAAGCACTGCCATGTAATGGGGACAGACAGCACTTGACATGAAATGAAGACTCACTCTTGAATGACTCATCTTATGTAGATAACCCCAGACGAAACTGTAGGGGCAGAGAGGAAATTTCCCCTCACCCCTCGGGTTTTCTCAAGCTGGTCAGATATCAAAGGAACACCAGGCAGATGAGTGGGGGAAAGCACAGGTTTAAGTACATACTTACGGGAAATCTACACAGATGTGGATTCTAGTGCAAACGGGGCGGCTTAAGAATATGTCTCCTGCGCTGAGGGTGCGGGGGAGGAGGGCCTCACCAGGACTGGATGCTCCATGACTGGTGTCTGCCCTGCACAGAGGTGGGTTTCTCCAACAAAAAGCTTTTTTCTGATAAAAGTCCCAATTGTGGTTGTACCCCAGGGTCTCAGCTCAAGCAATCCAGGTGCCAGAGCGGCACGTCCCGCCCTGTGCACCTTGGGGAGACCCATCCTTCAAAACAAGTGACGCCCACTCTCCAGATGGCCCAGGGAGCTGGCCTGGTCCCGATGACCTCCGGCTGCCGCTGTCTGGACGCTGTGGCCTGCCTGACGTCAGCTGGCCCAGCCCTGCCGCTGTCCCCTCAGGAGCAGAGCTGGGGGTGGACTCGGCGGCCATCTGGGACGTGCTGGGACTTGGTGGCGAGAGTTGAAGTCAGGCGGCTCCTTCGGCCTGAGAGCTCTTGCTGTCCACGCGGGCTGCAGGCTCCGTGGCCTGCGCTCTCGCCCTAGGCAGCTCTCGGGAGCTTCAGTCAGGAAGGCCCCAGCCCTGCCCTTCTCCCCTCTCCCCGCAGAGCCAAGGGCTTGGAAATGTGCCTCAGCTCCCCTCCTCCTGGTTGCTCGTTTGTGCGGATGCTCCCCTCCGGGCGTCTTCTCCAGCCCTCTGCCGCATCACTTGGCCGCACGGCAGGCAGCGGCTTCCGGCCCAGCCGTCGAGGCTCAGAGGCTCAGCGCACATCTGCCTGCCTGGACGGAGGAGGTGACCGCAGAGGCTGCAAGGACAGCCATGCACGGCTTGGATGCGGGGTCCGGGCCTGAAGCGTCACCTGAGGCCGCGCCCCAGCACCCATGCCAAGCACTGTCTCTTCTCCACCCTGGGAGCCGGCGCAGGGGCAGGTGGCGAGTTAGCTGATGCCGTCCAGATGACACTTTCTAGCCTCCTGGGCGCTCTCCCACCCGTCAACTGCAGTGTTCTGCCGGGTTCCGAGGACAGAGTGTGCAGAACACTGTCCGTGCAGAATGTTCTGGACTGTGTTTGCTGTGCAGCGTGGTGTCGGCTCTGACGGGCTCTCCAGTGCGCACATCTGGACACCCGGGGAGACAGACGGGGACCATAAACCACATGGCACCGGGCCGCCCGATTCTGGTGCCGGGAGAGGAGGTTCGGTCCCAGACGGGGTGAGAAGGAGCAGGCCGGGAGGGGAGCGAGCCCACTGACACGCCTGCCGGCTCCCCACGCCCGGCACAGCGCGGGCTCCCACAGAGGGCTAGGCCGGCGGGCACTGTCCTCTCCTCAGGCCCGGGCAGCGACTGCTGGTGTCGGTGCAGGGTCTCAGAGTGAGGCCGACCTCGCTCATATGCGGGCACTCAGCAGGGCGGCGGCCGGGGCGCGCCCCAAGGGGCGGGTCACCAGGAATCTCTGGTCCGGGCTGGGACTGAGCCCAGTGGGAAAGGGTGCGCTGATTGTGGTGGGGGCGTCCCAGGGGCAGGGGGCAGGCGGGGAGGGGCTGCTCTCTCCACCTCCTCACTGCATGTGGCGATGGAGGCGCAGGGACTGAGCAGATCTGGTGCCCAGCCTGCCCGGCCCCTGGCTCCGGCCTCACCTGAACTCCGTGGCTTCCTCCGGGGTCCCGTTGGCCGATTGGCCAGCTGGCACCGGCTCAAGGCTACCTGGAGGGTCAGCGGACGCATGGGCTGCCAGGGAGCGCCTGCAGCCTCAGCCACGGTCAAAGGCACACCGTCCACCACCCTCGCCTCCCCGCTGTCCTGCGGGCGCTCACCCCGCCTTGTCCCCACGGTTTCCTGTCTGGGCAAGAGGCAGGTCCACGGCACTGCTCCGCTGGCTTCGCTGGGACGGAGGAACGATTCAGTGCCGGGTGTGGGCACTGAAGGCAAGATGGCGCTGCCCCGTCTTCACCGTGGAATGGACGTGGAAGGACAGAACTTGAATCGACCCTCAAGTGAGGCCTGGTGGCCAGCACGCTGCGGTCAGCTCCCACGTGCTCAGAAAGCTTGGAACGTGACTGCTGTTGCACAGGACCGGCAGCCTCCGCCGGCGTCCTGCTCCCTGACCCCTGGTGCCGCCTCCCCCACGTAGTCTCCCTGCTCCTGGCTTCCCGGACACAAGGGCAGAGGACGCAGGAGGGGCGGTGTGCGGAGTGAGGACACAGGAGCGTGCCTGCAGTACGCGCCCTGCTCGCCGTCACACCTGCAGGGCTGGGCCTGTTTCTGGGGCACTCACGTATCCGTAGCCTGGGCTCTGCCTGGACGCTCAGTGGTGAGCGGTTTCCAGGGCCGCAGGCCCCCAGCGCCGAAGGGCACGCTGCAATCTGGGGTGCCAGCTGGTGGCCGGTCAGCCCCCTCCTCAGACGCTGCTCCTGCGGGGCTTGGCCTCCTTCCCCACCATCTCCCAGAGTGCCCCAGCCCCTTCTCCGCTTGCCACTGGCACCCCACCGAGGTGGAGGGGCCCGCTGTCCCTGGCGCATGCCGGTCTTAGGGCACAGCCAGGGTGGGGCAGCGGAGCACACTGGCCCCGAGGCTGTCCGGGCTGCAGTGACCGTGGCCTGGAAGGGCCCCACAGCCTGAGCCTGTCTGCGACACCCACCGGGCCGTAGGCTGCAGTACCGCTCGCGACTGCTGGGACCAGAGGGAGGTCGTGTGTGCAGAGAGGACTTTTTCTTCCAGTGCTGGATGCTCAGCATGTGTTAGACTTTCCAGGATAGTAAGTGACCACGTGACCATGCCGTGCAGTTTCTCAAGGTGTGCCCAAGCCATCCACACTAAAGTGTGCTTGGTTGTCTTGGAAGTAGGGGTGGGACTGAACGTTATCCTGCTTTGATGCCACTGGTTCACAGCCGGGTGACGGGTCTGCGGGTCTCTGCTTCTGTCTTTTTTTTTTTAAGATTTATTTATTTATGCACACAAGAGCTGGGGTACAGGCCAGAGGCACCGGAGGTAAAAGGATTCACCAGACAGAGCGGGGAGCAGAACAGGCAGGCTTACTGAAACACACTGCTGAGGGGAGCAGCGGGCGAGGCAGGAGAGGTCTGCTGCGCCATGTGGGTCCCCTCCCTGGCCGGCAGCAGGGATCGAACTCGTGCTGCAGTGGCTGTGGTTTGCTTCATAGTGCGTTGCCCAACCCACTGTGCCACCAGGGAGGCCCCTGCCTCTGTCTTCCTGGCTCTACTTTGCAGCTTATTTCCCAGGGCCTGGTGGGGGGTGATCTGGTCCCGCTGATGTAAAGACACTCTCCCTAGGGTCCTCTGATCCACCCCCCCCCCCATTACTCGGAGGGAAGAAAGTACAAGTTCTTCCTTTATTATACAAGTGGGAACGAGGAGCCCAGGGAAATGCATTTTTCACATGGAGTGGTTGCAAATTTAGGGTCGTCTGTTGCCGCCTTCGTCACCCCCAACCTGGATTTGAATCCTTCACGGGCTGTGGGGGCCTGGCCAGACTGCTCAGCTTCATGTGCCTCCGTTTCCTGGTCTGTCAGCTGGGCAGGTGACCAGTAGTATCACCATAAATGGGCGAAAACGAGACACACAGGTGGTAGTTGGGGTCTATTAATATCCCCTTGATAGAAACTGTTACTCTTCTCTTTACTCTTTCATAGTTTCGGTAAGTTGTGGTTCTCTGTTTTTTTTTTAAAAACATTCCAGTTGGTCAGAGACTGAAGAAAGGGTATTTGGTCACCTCTAGGATGCCGTCCTCCCCAATTTCTCCTTGTTCTAATTTCAATTCCTGAACTAAAGTATTCTTTCTTCATAAATATATATAAAACGACCCTACTTGCACCAGTTAAGTATTTTTCCTTTCTAAAGAGTCAGATTTATTGAGGTGTCATTTACATCCAGTAAAACGTACCTTTAAGTGTATGGTCAAATGAGTTTTGGCAGGTACATAGAATTGTATAATCGCCACCATAATCAAGATTGAAGTTCTGTCCCCGTAAAGCTTCTCTCACCTCTTCCCAGTCATTCCCCTCTCTTCTTCTCTGTCCCCAGCTACCATAATCTCACTGCTGTCCCCGTAAACCTGCCTCTCACATGGCGCATACAGCATGTAGCCTTTTCTGTTAGACTTTTTTATTCAGCTTTATACTTCTATGGTTCAGACATGTTGAAACATTAAACCGTATTTTGTTCCTTTTTTACTGCCAAATAGTATTCCATTGTAAGGACATACCCCATTTATCCATTCAATAGTTGATTGACATTGGGCTGTTTCCAGTCTATGAATAGTGTTTCTATAAACACTTCTCATTTCTCTAGGGTAACTGTGTGGGTAATTGTGTCAGTAATTACGTGGGATGTCTATATAGCCTAGTAATGTCCGTACTGTTTAGTGTTTTGCATAACATTTGATTTGTGCATATTGTGTTCTAATGTGAACTTTACTTTGCTTCATTTTAATGTTCTCCTTTCCTTTTTGTGCTCTCACATTTATTTTTTTTAAAGATTTATCTTTATATAAGAATTTTTCCATCTACGTATACAGGCCAGAGGTGTATGGGGTGAGAGGAGTCACCAGAGGCAGAGCCGGGAGCAGTCAGGCGGATCCACCGAAATACACTGCTGAGGGGAGCAGGGGGTGAGGTGGGAGGTCTGCTGCGCCCTGTCTCAGATTTCTTATGTTCCATGTGCTTTTCGTCACGCACCATATAGTTCGGTTATGCTTGTTTATTGTAAAACTCATCCTAGATTTTATTTGGATTTTTGTAAAATATCTGTTGTTGAGTTTTGTCCTTTTATATGGAATTTTACATTTTGCATTTACTTGCTATTTATATATTTTGTCTTCCCGCTTATTAACGTTCTATGATTTGTAAGGCAGTTCTTATTGGACCCCAGCGATGTTTTTCATTCAGCTATAAATCTTTATTTGTTTCTTTAATCATTAGAGATGGGAATTTAAAAAAGGAAATAAGATCCTCTTACCCTTGACAAAATAAGCTCACTGCACTGTTCTTCCTGTTTCAGCCTGCCGCCTACCAATTTCCAGTTGTTGATATCATCTCGTGTTATCAAGTCTCTAACTCTGCCGAGGCTAAGGCTATTATTACTGTAAGTTATTTTTACCATGAGGTATTTCTTACTGCCTAGTTTTTGACTTTTATATTCAAGTTCTAGACCATAATTTTAACAGCCATTTCGACTTAGTTCTTCAAGTTTGGGCGATGCCACCTTCTCTCCCCTTCCTTGTGCAGTGGGGATTAATGGGACCCGAGTTCTTGGTTTTTGCAAAGTTTCCCCAGTGAAGCAACATGAGCTGCCTGTGTTCCGTGGTTTGGGCTCCAAGGTTTTTGTGCGTCTTTACACCTCGACGTAAGTGACCCAGTGGAAGACGACGTGCTTGTCATGGTCATTACTTCCTGCAATCACGCAGCTTCCGTCCTGCAGCGTCGGGCGTGACCGAGGCCCCCCTGGCCTTGCTCTTGGCACGCAGGTTCCACGCTGCCCCAGCTTCAGCCCGAACCCCGTCCTGCCAGAGCGGTCCCCACATGAGGGCCCCTGTGCAGCTCCCGCGAAAGCCGCTTAGCTCAGCAGGTTTGGGTTTAATTAGGGAGGAAGGACAAAAACCTGAGACGTAGCAACAGAGAAGAATCAGAAGGTCAGGCTTCTTCTGCAAGCACTTTATCAGAGATGTTTGCATGGCACTGGGGTTAGAGATGCATTGTCTGATGACTCAGTGCCAGGAGGACAAGGGGCCCTGGACTGGGCCTCGCAGGGGCCAGCATGGGGGGACGCTCAGGGAACACTGTGCTGGCTCAGTGGCGACCGGTGAGCTGTTGCTTATAGAGCCAGAACCGCGCATGATCGTCTCCCAAACTAGCAGCCGCCACAGGGCGCCCCTCACCGGCTTGTCCGTCACCCTCTTGTGCAGAGTTCTTGAGATGCTGATGGCAGAACTGGGAGGTGTGCATGGTGCAGGTCATAGGTCAAAGACGGCCCTGTAAGTCAGTCACCTGAGGACATTTCTCACCTGGGCATGCAGCCTCCATCCCAGGCACCGTTGGACCATCGCCACTAACGAAGATGGATTATTTCTTTTTAGGAAAAAAAAAAAGATTTATTTATGCACACAAGAGCTGGGGTACAGGTCATAGTCGCGGGAGGTGAGAGGATGCACCAGAGACAAGAGTGGGGAGCAGAACAGGCAGATGGACTGAAACACACTGCTGAGGGGAGCAGCGGGGAGGTGGGAGAGGTCTGCTGCGCCCTGTGGGTCCCCTCCCTGGCTGGGGATTGAACTTGCGCTGCTGTACCACAGATGCTTCACAGTGCGGCACTGGACCCGCTGCGCCACCAGGGAGGCCCTGAAGGTGGATTATTTGTGATGTAGCTATTTCCAGTCCTTTCCTTCTTTCCTCTCTACACAAACTCATCTCCTTCATTCTTCGGTGAAAATGGCACGGGCAGAAGGCTCTGGCCCCAGGGGGAGGCACCCATGAGCGCGTGGGCCGCAGCCTGAAAGCCATGGGTGCAGAGTTGTAGTTTCTCAGCCCCCCACCGGTCCCCGGGGAGCATCTGTCCTAAGCCCAGCTCTGGGATGGGGGTGCATGCTGAGTGTTTCTTCTCTCAGTAGCAAGCGTCTTCCTTTCTGTTCTTCTAGAGAAGCTGCTCGTGCCTGAGCATTTTCCCACTGGAGCTGGCTCAGTAATTACGCAGGGACTGACTTGCCTCTGACGGTATATGCTAACGAGTCTAGGTTCATCCAACAAAAATAAACTCGGGGATCATGAATGAATTCCAGTGTGCAAGCTGCTCTTAGGAACAGCGGTCTCGGGGGTCGTGCTCCCTCCATCGTGGTCATCTGGCCCGGGGCCCAGCAAGCTGGGGCCTGTGCACCAAATGCTTTATTGTCAACAGACCCTAAAATAGTCACCCTCCGGCCCTTTACCAGAAACCACGGACCTCTGACCAAGGTCAACACTCAGGTTAGGCTTGGGCCTCCTCTCCCTGCCCGCGGGCTCCTGTCTCTGCCTGCCCCACCTCTCCATAACCGGAGCCCTGCTCAGTTTCCCTCGCTTGCACAACACCTCACTCGTGACTTCCGGTCTGCTCTTTCCGCTGCAAAGTGCAGGTGCCCCACCTGCCAAAGAGGGCTGCGGAATAGTTTCTGAGTCAAGTGTTGCACCCGGTGAGTTTCATGAAGCCCCTGGCAGCACTGTGACTGCTAGCAGGCCCTCGATCTGCATTTCCCCGTCTCCTTGCTCCTTCTCCCCGAGTGTATGTCCACTTACCCATAAAAACAAGAGTGGCGCTGTGGTGTGCCGGTCAGTTCGCCACCGGGCAGCCTGGGTTTCGTCACTGCTCTGTCACTGACCGTGCGACCCTGAGCAAAACGCTTCCTCTCATTAAATCCCCTCCAGAAACAATGACGGTAACAGCATCTCTCCGGTAGAGCTGAGAATATCCAGTGCAGAGGGGTGTCCGGCCTTGGCGTGCGCCGTGCACACAGTGGGTGCTAACTAAACGGCCGCCTTGGGTTTTATCTTTCTTAGTTTCTGCCCGTCTCACTGGTGGAGAGCCTTCGGCGCGTCTGCCCCACCTCTGCCCCTCAGCGGCACTCAGGCAAACAAAGAAAATGTGCTCTCCTGGGGAAAATGAACCCAGAGTTTCACCTTCCACTTGGGGTGCCCTAAAAAGCTCTTTGCTACAAAAAAAGCAGCAAAGGCTGGACTTGCACGTGTTTGTGGGGGACTGCGTGTGTCAGCCGTTCTCCCCACTTCAGTCTCCGGGTGGCTCATGCCCTGCGGGGTTCCCGGGGCTGCCTGGAGCCGGACACCTGGCTCACAGGGAGCTGCTGCCACATTCACTCACTCACGCATTCATTCATTCACTCATTCATTCATTCATTCTCAGCATTTGTTTTGATCTTGATTCTCTGACCAACATTTATTTTCTGAACACAGATCCAGGAAGGTGCATGCTCAGCTAGCCCTTCTTCTGGGGGTCTTACCACCTTGGGCCCCAATTTTGAGGATGCCTCAGGCTGGGAAACCTGAGAGACTTCAACAAAGCGAGCCACAGACGGCGCCTGGGTTCACTGGGTGCAGCGGAGCGCACCGGTCTGGGGGCTGCAGCATCGCTGCTGCTTGTTTTGAGCGGCTGTTTCCTAAACTTGACTCCTTGCTGCGAGGCCTTTTCCTCCTCGGGGTCTTCCTGCAGGAGGTGTCGCAGCCGGGCCGCTCTGCGGCTCTCCCGCACCCCTGCACCTGTCGAGACCCCCATCCCGAGGTGCACGAGTCCCCTGCGCCCACCCTGCCGCCCTCGGCAGACGCGGCCCGGGACAGCTGCGCTCTCCTTCGGCACACGCTGAACACAGACAGCTGGCCGGCTGCTGCCAGTCCCGGGCAGGACGACCGGACACCATGACTCTAAAGAAAGAGGCGCCCCTGCGCCCCTTTCCTTGGCCCAGGGGACCAGACTCGGGCATAGAAACTGACGTGACCCTCTACAGGACGGCGGGTCCCGTGGACGTGCCCAGCAGCTGTGTCTGTCCTGTCAGATACTGGCCTGGGAGCGCCAGAAATAGGCAGCTGTGCTGGGAGCAGGATGCGTCCAGGAAGTGGCGTGAGTGGGCCGCCTCCTGCGGGGAGCAAGCTGGGGAGCAAGCCAGCACGCCTGGCAGAGACCGGCAGCCTGCAGGGCAGAGGCCGGCGGTGGCTGGGCTGGAGGAATGACTGGGATTCCAGGGTCCGGCCTGTCTGGACCCCTCCCTGTCCCGTCCTGGCCCTGCCCTGGCCGCCGCCCGCTTAGCCCCGCAGGGCCCCACCCCAGCCAGCCGAGCGTGTGACCTCAGCTGTGAGGCCCTTGGCTTCTGCCCGGATGTTCTCATCTCCCCTGTGACTCCTCCCCGTGCCCTTCATGTCCCAGCCAAGCCAGACCCAGCCTTTTCCAGGCCCCCCCACCCTGGCTTCTTGTACGGGCTGTTCCCCAGGGAATGGTCCTACCTCTGCTCGCTCTCGGCGCCCTCTGCTGGGGAGAAGACCCCACCCCCACCCCCGGCTGCCCTGGCCTCTCCTGGGCCTGCAGCCATCAGCCAGCATCACACAGACGAGCAGAGGCCAGCGCCACCCCATGCACAGACACGCCACGTGGCCGTGGGTGCTGAAGCCGACAGGGCAAGCGGAGTCGGTCCTGGGTGCCGAGGCTCAGGCGTGGCGTGGGCCCGGAGCTCGCGGGAGGGTGCAAGGAGCCGGCTCGGCGGGCCACAGCTTGGGGGACCAGAGGCCGCTCCGCAGGGCATTTTCTCCTACAGAAAGCTCGTTTCGGAGATGGCCCCAGCCTGCATCCTGCCCCGTGCACTAGGCAGGGCGTGGGGAGCATGCCCGCGGGCGCCAGCAGGCCTCTGCGGACCTCAGCTCAGAGCAACCCACCAGCCCGTGTGCCACGGCCTGAACCCGCTCTGAGCACGTGGGGACACCCGTCCCTCACCGCCAGGACCAGCCCCGGCGCCACCTCCTCTCTGGGTCGGGCAGCTCCAGGGTTTATGCCCAAGCGGCCGCTCTCTCGGGCGAGACTCACGAACCAGAACACCTGGGCAGACCCGTTGTGAGGTCGCCACACCCAAAAGGCCTTTGGGGGCAGGAGTTCATCCCTCTTCTTCCTAACAGTCCCCTGATGCAGCGTGGGCACACGTGGCCTCCTGCAGACTGTGGACCCCTGTAAACGCCCCTCCTGCCCCAGTTGCCAAGCACCCCACAACCTGCCTGCAGCCTCTTCTCCTCGACACCTTGCGTGGCCCCTGGCCTCAGGAGCGGGCTCACCTGGTCCTGGCTGCTACCTTTTGTTGAGTGTTGGGATCTTGTACACCAGGTGAGCGCAGGTGTGCCAGGTGAGCTGTATGTGAGCGTGCATCTGCCTTGCCCCCCCGCCCCACCCGCAGGCTCACCTCACAGACTCACGGGTACTGCACAAAGTGTGGGTGTAGCGCCCGACCCCCTCCGACCAGAGAGGCAGACTCAAGACCTCAGGTGACCACAGGGTGGGGGCGGCATTCTGCCTCCTAGTGTGGGGAGCAGAGAGGACCCCTGGGGGTGAGCCAGCCCCAGGCTACAGGATTAGAGCCCTCGGGGCGCCTTCCCGTCTTGGGCACTGGGGCACTGGCCCGGAGCAGAGCCCACAAGGGAGCACCGCAGGCAGCGCCCACCGTCTGGGCCCGCAAGGAGAGCCCTGCGCAGCCGGCAGGAGGGCGGAGCCGTGCCGGGAGCCGCGTGCCGCGTCCTCTCGGGAGTGTGAGATGATGCGCCTCTTATTAGCTACAGCCGTGAGGCCAAATTCATCTTTTTTCTCTTTTCGAGCTAGGGAATCCTTTGTGCAGACAGACTCCCAGGGGGCTGTGCAGCGCAGACAGCAGCAAAGGTCTGGGGCAGAGGGCCAGGGCGGCCTGTGCCCCCGCCCTAGGCCCCGCCGGGTTTCAGGAGCATCCAGCCAGGCCGGCCTCGGTGGTAGCAGCTGGCAGGGCTGCGTCCAGCGTCAGGAGGTCCGCTGCAGGCCAGAGCAGGATTAAGGGAAGGGGTGCTGCCCAGCCTGCAGGAGGGGTGCAGGACGGCCGGTTTGGGGGCTGACGCCCTCCCCAGACCCACCGCTAGAGCCCAGGGCCGGCCACCAGGAGACCCCGCGGGTGTGGCCGCCCCGCTGCCCCACCCAGACTCCCAGGAATAGGAGGGACTGTCCCTCCACTGTTGGGGTACCTGCTTGGGTCTGTGCGAGCAGCGACGAGGGGGGCTCCCCACAAGGGAGTGTCTGCTCCATGTGTCCCCGCCGACCCCCTCGGCAGGGGGCGCGGACAAGAAGCATCTGCAGTGTTAGGGGCCAGCGGCCTCGTGCCAGTGCTGCTGCAGTGCTCTGCAGCCACACCCCGCTTCCGAAGCTCCCAGTCTGGGCGGGGTGGTTGCATTTCTGGGGACTTCTCCACGGCTGCCTGTGCTTGCCCCCCACCCTCACCCTTGGGCCTAATGGGAGAGCTGCCCCAGCCGAGCCGGCCCCCAGGTTTTCTCTCACTCAGCATGATTCTTAATCAACTGCCCTGCACGGGTGGCGAGCTGGAACCCCTCCCGGAGGCATGCTGCAGAGCCTCCCCGAGTGCCCGGCACTTTAAGGAGGAGACTACTCCCTCCCTCCCTTCCGCAGGCAGGAAAAGCCCATTTGTTTGGCTGTGGCGGGGGAAGGCCCTGGGGACCAGAGCTCTGTGGAAAGCGAGGCTTAATGTCGGTGAGAAAAAGCCACGAATGAGCGTCGATGCTGGCTGCGAGGGATACACGTGCGGGGGCCACCTGGGGGTGCAGGCGAGACGGGGCTCCCGGGCCCGCGCCAGCTGCCTCTGCAGCCTTCCGAGACGCCCATGGCCGGTCCTCCCCATTCCCGACTGGCTCCGCTCTGGGCTCAGACACCCAGGCCGTGCGTGGCCCTCCCTGGTGACGAGCCGTCGGAAGGTGACGGGGTGGCTGGGAGGGAAGAGTGAGGTGCTGGCCAGAGCAGGTGCTTTGCCTGTGGCCTCTGACCCCCCGCCAGTGCAGGGCTCTGTTTACTCAGCCTGGGCTGCGGGGTCAGGTTCGCCAGCCTTGACGCCCCAGGATGGTGCCGGCGCCCTCCTCTCACTGCCGAGCAGCTGTGTCCCCCGTCTGCTGGCTTTTCTCAGGGGCCGTTGCTGGGAACCCCCCTCCAGACTGTGCTGGAGGAGCTACCTGGCTAACCGCCCCCCGTCTGCTGTCGCACAGTGAGGAAAACAGTGAGAGCTTGAAGTGGACCGTGAGCGTGATTCTGCTCTGTCCTTATTGGAGATTTACAAAAAGTTAAAAGGCCGGAATTTCCCATCTGCAGCCCTCTGCGTCTCCTTCCTGGGGTTGTGCATATGTAGTAGATCGGATTAGAGTCTGCGGGTACTTATGCTCGAACCCCAGCACCGAAGGTCTCCCTAAGTACCACGGATACGTCATACATTTAGAACGTAAATTCTAGAACCTCCAAAAATTTCCAGAAAAAGAGGACATGTAAATGAAAAAGTCTTCATTCATCTAACTAGTCCTTATAGCCTCGTCTGAGCGGATGTCGCAAGATGTAAACTACATCCTTGCAGTGGTTTCCTGTCGGTGATGCTTTCGAGCATCAATCCAGAGTCAGATTATCTTCTCCATGATTTGCTGCGCTGCCCCTGAGCTCAAAAGAAGGCTCGGCCCGCCCTGCCCTCTGCGGCCGAAGCCCCTGCCCACATGCTCCGCAGGGCTCGACGGCCCGCAGTGCCGCTCCGGGCTCCGGGCTGTGCTGAGGGTGCGCAGAGTTCGCCTTTTCCACAACGTGCTGTTGCTGGAGGGCTGCTGGCGGGCCTCACGCCTGGGATGCGCTGCCCCGGGGTCCTGGACTCTGCGGTGGCACGAAGGCGCAGCGGAACAAGTGATGGGACCTGTGGGTTTCCCGGAAACCCGCTGTCCTCTCTGGGGTGTGCAGCAGCGTTATGTCCAGCGGACACGGACGCCTTAGTTACGTGTGACACCGGGACAGGACGCCAGCACGTGCTGGAAGGAAGCGGTGCCTGGGACTGAGGGTGCACGGACCGTCCCGGGGAGAAGCTTCATGTTGCGAGGTGCGTCAGAAGGTGGTGAGCCTGTGACGCCAGCCCCGCGTCAGCACCTCCCAAATCAGCCGCGCTCAGCTGCAGCCGGGCTCGGGCTGCCGGGAAGCGCCGAGAGAGCCGGAGCCGTGAGCCCTGGTCTGGGGCAGCGGCAGAGGCACGGGCGTCCAAAGTGCCTGCCACGGCCGCCTGCGAGTCTGCGGGAGCCGCGCTCAGCCCCACCGTGGCCGCGTGGCGCAGGCCTGCACGAGCCCCTCTGCCTGGCCCCCCAGGGTTTATTCTTCTCAAAACCCCCGTTCAGCTACCCTCCAGGAGGCCCTTCTAGCACCCCCCTCTGTCTCCTGGCGCCTTATCTGGGCTGCCACAGCGTCCGTCCCCTTGCATTCTCATCGGGTGGCCCCTCGCTTTGCGGGAAGCTCTTGGGGCCTGGGACGCGGCCGGCCACAGTGCGCAGTAAGGGTTTCTGGGCTCTGGCGGGATGCGTGAGGGGGCGTCCCAGACCTCGCAGCCTGTAAAACGGAACGGGGTGAAATACCCAGCGGTAAGCGGAATGTAGAGCGTGCAAATGGCTGATATTTGGAAGGGAGCGGGGTGTCCCCGCGACAGGGAGTTCTGGGCCGCCCTTAGCAGGACCACATCCCAGGAAACCGCATCCGAACCCACTTAGGCTGATGGTTTCGTGGACTCATGAAGGGCCATTTATCTACTGATGAGAAGCAGCGGCTGACCCCGGCCCAGGGGCTGGACGGGCAGCAGACAGGAATGACCCCGAAGCCCCCGTGATCTCTTATATTTCGGTCGCAGTTTGTCAGGTGAATCAGGGGACCGTGTCTGAGTCCTTGGCTCTAGCATACACTTGGGGAAATCTTTGCCAAGACGGTAAGACAATTAATAGAATGAGCATTTTTCCCCTCGCCTAGGGAAGGGCGCTGCAGAATTGTAGCCATTTGGTGGATCTCAGAGCTGGTGACCAGAGCGTCCTCTGCCACAGTCCTCGTGCGTGTCTGCGCAGCTTCAGCTGGCTGTTCAGAGCTGCACCCATGACTGTGAAGGACCACGAGGGTGCGGGGTACTGATTAAGATCAAGGGAAAGGGCAGTTGCTTCTTCGGAGACCAGCAGCGCCTGGGGAGGTGATTGCCCTTTGGCCCGGCCAGAGGTTTTCTCTGGAAGTCTTTGTGCTGTGCCCGGGTTTCATGCAATTGCTTTGATGAGTTTTGCTTTGCTCCTAATCCAGCTTTGCCCGAGTTGGATTGTTAAAATGAACTTTTATTAAATGGAGGGGAAACCCGGGCTCTCACGACCAGTTCTCCAAGGACGGAAGCAAATTCCTGCCCGCGCTGCTGGCAGCCTGCCCCGAGCTCTAGCTCCTGCACCCCCTCCATGAACCGCCCCTGACCCTCGCCCATCCTTCTCCGACTGCTGGGCTGGTGCCATCTCATCTTTCTTTCTCTCACCTCAGGGCGTCCCTAAGGCACTGTTCCTAACCCTTGGCTCTTCCTTGCAGTGTTCTGTTATGGATTCCAGCTGGCGCGCAGATGCCCAGCTTTAAAAACAACAGCAGCAACGCACCTCTCTGTCCAGGTCTGTTGTCTTATTCACACCTGCCTTTATCAGACCCTCCCCACTAACTTTGCTGTCAACTAGAATGCCCCCCCACTCACCGTACCCCACCGTGGGGCTTTCCAGTTTAAAATGCCTGTATAAGCCAAGAAGGGAATTTGAATGTGTGAAGTTGGCAGAGTGGGGCGAAATGGCAGCTGATCTTACTTAACCTCCATGCCACTCAGCGATAGGACCTGGTGAGGACTGTGGAGAACGTGTCCTGTTCAGAGGGGGTAGCTCCTGATAACCCTGGGATGAGACCTTGTGGGTCCTTCTTGGGCTGGCCAAGCAGTCAGGTGAACCCCAGACAGAGCGGTAGGAGAAAAGAGCAAGCCTGGTTCCACAAGGAGAATCTGTCTGCAGGGGTGTGAATCCCAAAGCAGAAGGGCATTTATCCTGAGCTAAAGAGTGCTGGGGCCTGGGGCCTCATGGGCAGAGGAGGGCTGAGCGGGGACTCGGGTGACCGCTGGACCAGATGTTCTGTAGTGGTGTTTGCCCTGCTCTCCAGAGAACCTTCTCCCACAGAAAGGTTATTTCTGGAGATAGCCCCCATCTAAGTAATCCCCCCATTTTCATTATTCTAGATAATTAGGAGCGTAGAAGACTTTGATCATGCACCTGCAGGGCCTCAGTTGGCCTCCGCTCAAAATAACACACGTGCCAGAGTGACACATTGTGGGCAGGCCGAGCTGCCAGATGTTTTCTGGAGCCAGTGGCTGAGCTGCTGCCCTGCTGGGCTGTGCTGGACGCCATCACCGTGACACCTGCTGTGAGAAGGCTGGGGGCCCAGGTGTCCGGGAGGCGATGGTCCCCAGCCACTGTGTGCTCCCCATTGCGTCGGCTTCAGTGAGCACGGCCGGGGAGGGGGGGGCTGCAGACGACTGTGCAGGGAGGGGCTTTCCCACAATGGTCTGGGGACACGTGCTTCTCCCTGCTCCATGGCGCTGGTGCCGGCCTCTCCCCCACAGCCTGAGCCACTTCTGTGGAAGAAATATCGCCGGCCAGTGGATGCAGAGCACCTCCCCAGCCAGAGTTCACCCTAAGTGCAATTAACATAGCAGTGCAGGCGCAATTAGCAAGTTTGCCCACACATGGAGATTCGTGGTAGCGTCTCAGCGTGGAAGAAATCGCTGGGCAAATAGACTGGAGATACCTCCCCGGTCACAGAGTTTAGCCTAAGTGCAGCTAGCATACCAGTGCAGGCCCGATTGACAAGTTAGATTCATGGCCCAGTCTCAGCACTCAGCAGAGCTGCATTTCAAAGGATCAGATAATAGGCCAGGCTGGTCTGTGTCCTTGGAAAATTATTTCCCTGCAAAACCCCCCTTTCCCTAGGAATTAGCCACCAAACGCAAGGTTCTCTAGCAGACGTAGAGATAGCAAAGTACAAAAGGAGCTCCCAGCCTTAGTTCCGGGCCCGGATTTACGGAGAAAGGTCCGCATCTGGTCCGTGTTCATCTGAATGTGGAATAAAGCGCCTGGTCTCCAGAAATCCTTGAGCGCCGCCTGGTTTATCCTCCCATAGCCTGGGTGACGGGCCAGAGTAATTCCTCAATGTTTCCGCTTCATGCTGTGCCGTGTGCGTTCCCAGGAACTACTGCGTCCTGCTGACGGGCCCAGGTGGGGCGTCACTCTGCGCCCTGGGCGTAGCTTTCCAGTCCAGACGCTTCACGTGCAGGTGGAACTTGAGGAGTGACGTGGAGAGACAGCGATTCAGAGTAGTGGAAATGGAGAGCAGATAGTTCCTCCCTTGGAAATGGCTCAAGCTGGTGGCGAGACCCCGGTGCATAGTGCAGCCCGGCGCAGGCGAGGGCAGGCCTCCTTCCCGCTCTGTTCTCCACCCCTGGGCAGCTGTCTCGCTCTGGGCCCGCCCATGGGATGCAGGAACAGCTAAGGCCCAACTCCGCTCTCCTCGCGCAGACCTGGCCACGGAAGCCGGCCCGCCAGCCAGACCAGGTGTCTTCCCTCCTGCTCCCGCCTGAGTGCCGGCCCCCGTGACTGCTGCTGGGCGCGTGCCCCACCCCACTTACAGCCACTTCGAACCAGCTCATGGGAACGAGGGGCAGAGCACACCACCCGGGATTTGGGGGGTCTTAGATAAACCACCTCTCTGGGCCTCCATCCCCTGCACAGTTGGGATTACACCGACTCCCACTGGAGAGGTTTTGAGGGCCAGCTGAGCCGGTGCACGAGCGCCCTCTAGCTGAGGGTCACCCCACTGCGTGCCCCTTCCTCCTGCGCGGGGAAGGTGGCTGCGCTCTGTCCTGGGTCCTGTGGCTGGGAGGCCACCTGCATGCCCGGGCTCCGGGTAGGGCTCTGACCCCCGTGGGCCTGGCCTGGGCCCCAGCTTCCTCAGCCCCGCTGACCTGCAGTGTTCAGGTGCAGACGAGCACAGTGAGCCACTTCCTGTGCGTAATTACATTATTCCCAGCCCTGGCAGAGTGGGCGGCCTGGAGCCCCAACCACTAATTTGCAAAGTAGTCGGAAAGGCAAAAATAAAACAAGAAAGGAGAGTGGGCTCTGCGGACTCCTTGGGGCCCGCCTGGTGGAGCCGGAGGCCATCCCGGGGGACTTCCCGGAGATGAGGGGACACCCCAAAGCACCGGCCGTGGGTGGCACAGCCCTGGGGTCACTGACACCCCACGGGTGTCATCTTCTCCTGTGCCTTTGAACAGGGTCTTTTGGGGACAAAACCTTTTGAGACAAATGAGCCTGTGATGCAGCTCCCATTCACTCCTCCTGGCCCTGGACACGGGAGAGCTAGCCCCAGGTCCGTTCCCTTCCTCTGGTTGTGTCTGGGGGAGTCCCTGGCAGCTGAGGCTCCGGGTCAGGTTCACACAGGTGTTTCTGCAAAGGGAATTTAGGGACAGCTTGGACCCAGCGTGCTGAGGCTCTTGCCACGCCGCAGGGGAATGGCTGACCTGCGTGGTCCCTGGGGCATCGGGGAGGACGGAGCAGCCCCTGCCCACCTGGGATGTGGTGACCTAGCCTGGCAGGACATGGAGAGTTAGTCTTCTCCAGTGTGTTTCTACCCTGGGGAGAAAGCTGTTATCCACCCTATCAGTTTTTCTTAAAAATCATGTCCATCTTATCTGGCACAGGGAGGAAAGGGAAAGCGTTCCATAAAGTGTAATGCATTCTTGATTAAAAACACAAAATTAGAAAAGCCAGGCATACAAATCATAGCAATTTAGAAATAGAAGAGAAACGTCTTTATTTCAATGAAGGATGGATACCCTAGCTCCTTCGTAAGACAAGACGAAAAGGGAAGTGAAGTTAGGAAAGAAACTGTCCATATTTGCATATTCTGTGATTACCAAGGTCAAAAGTAGGATCATTTTTAAGTTGTTAGTAACTGATTTCAATGGAAGCCAAATGCAAAAGAAAAAGGCGTCAAAAAATAAACGTACTGGCAAGAAAAACTGCAAAAGCACCAACGAGGAAAAAAACGATGAAAGTAAAACCTTTATGGGGACTGTTATAAAAATCAAAGGGCATAAAAGAAGGCTTTAATTGAAAGGTAAACATAGCTACATTCATGTATGGAGTAACTCAACGTCACAAATATAATATTTCTCCCAAAATTTAATCTGCATTTTCAAATGCCATTGCAATAAAAAGAAACCATGTGTATAAATATATAGATCATCCTAAAACTCATGTGGAAAATAAAGAATAATCGATATGTTATCTTGTATAAGTCACCAGGCAGAGAAGGAAGCTTCCTTAATTGCTACCTGGACTGGAACCATAGTTATTCAAGTATGTGGCATAGGCCGGCGGTGCAGAGATTCTTGCCATTTAAACTGATGTACTCAGAGCCAGTCCTGCACGCGGGGGCGGTAATGAGAGCAGAGATGTTACAATGAGCGGGGAAACGCTGGTAATTCAGTGAGCGACTCTGAAGCTGCGTGTGAACCAAATGGAGCAAGCAGAAAACCAGCTCCTCACTTCATCCTGTATTAACGAAAATGGACTTTATTTTCGCTGCTTAAAAAGGAGGATCAAACTGCTAAGGATGAAAAGTCAAAATTTTTGAACTTTTGGAAAGAAAAGAGCAAACACAAGAAGCGCCCTGGTGGGACTCCGCCTACGCTAAGACCTTCGTAACAGTGGGGTCCCACACGCTGAGTCAGAAAAGGAGTCACCTGCCGCGCGTGATGCCGCCACCCGAGTCAGGCGGGGTCCGTGTGCAGGGTTTCAGTCCCTCCATAGCGGGGGACGGGCGACGCCACAGAGAACGGGCAGGGGGGGAGCGGAGAAATGGGCGGCGGACGGCTAATGGGGGGTGAGCCCGGGGATGTTCAGACTCGGGGGTGATGAAAATGCAAATGTGAAGCCATGGGTGGACACCCCCTGCACCCCTCAGAGGGGCAAGATGGAGGGGTCTTCACGCCAGGCTGCTGGGACTGAAAATTGGTAGAAGCACTTCGGAGAGGGAGGAGTACTGTCGCGGCAGGTCATGCTACAGCTGCAGGTGGACCAGGGAAGGTGCCGGCTGTGCGGGAGGAAGCGCCTCTGCCGTCACTGCAGCGGAGGGGCGGGGGGCCTCCTTGGGAGCCAGAGGGCCCCGTCTTGGGGAGTTGAGACCCTTGGGGAGCCTTTCCCTCTAGGGCATCAACTCTGTACCCCTTTATTCCTTAAAAAATCAAAATGAAAGAGACCTGGCATCAGTACTACAAAATGTTGCTTTTCGTTATATTTGTAAAATTTGTCCAGTTACTTTCAGACTTTCTGCATTCAAAATGCTGCATGGGTTTTGGCAGCCCTCAGTGCCTTTCGGGTGTGTTGAGGGAGCCCTCTGGGGGCCCGCGTCCTGGGGACCGCGCCCGTGTGCACGCTGTATCGGCCCAGCCAGCGTTGCCGGGAACTCGGAGGCGGAGCGGGGCTGAGTCCAGGAAGGGCGGAGCACACCGCTCTTCGTTTTCCCCGGAATGTAATGAGCAGCCAGGCCGGTCAGTCTGTCCGTCCTTGTCCCTCTGTCTTCTAAATCAGTGACTCACCTTGTCTTGTCGTCATCATCTCCTATTCTCCCAGCTCCTCTCTCTCATTTTCAGCCATTCATTCCTCAGAAGTAGCTGTGAATGCCTAATCAAAAACAAGCAAATGTACCTCCTCACACCACTCTATCTAAATAAGCCGCGAATGGGCTTTAAGTGCGGGGAGTGAGGTGCTATATTCACGTTGTCTTTTAAGTCCCTTGCCTGGCCCTGGACCACCAGGGAGGGTTCTGGCTGCCCTTGCAGGAAGCTGCCCTGTGGGCTGCCTTCTGGCCACAGAGGTCCAGGACCTTCTGGCTTAAATTGCTCCCTAGACTTGAACTTGGGGTGTGGGGGGGGAGGGAGCTGTGCTAGGGCTCCCCTCCCAGCCTCCTGACCTCCATGTGTGCCAGCCTTCCAGCCTGTCACTGGGGCGACTGCCTGTGGTGATGGAGGACGTGGTGAGGTCACCCTAATGCTGGCCCTGCGCTTGGTCTCAGGGGCCGCCCCAGAGGAAATGCACCCTGGAGAAGGTGCATCCCAGAGGAGGTGCATGTCGGGTGCACGCCAGAGGAGGTGCATCCCAGAGGAGGTGCCTCGTGAGCACACAAAGCAAACACGAGCCTTCGTCAGCACAGAAGCATTTACTCCTTGGAGAAAGCCTCAAGGAGCTCGGCTGCAGCCAGGCCGGCCAGTACTTACTTGCTCTGTGCATGCTGGGAAGGTGCAGGCTGCCGCCCCAGCAGCTGCCGCCTCTCCCTGTGACCCCCCTCAGCGCAGGTCCCTCCAGCCTGCTGAGAAGGGCACACTGAGACCAGCCCGGCAGTCTCGGGGGAGGGCTTGATGGGTCGGCGCTGAGTCCTCCGCTCCTGGGAATCACGGTATCGCCCGGGGGGGGGGGGGGGGGGGGGGGGGGGGNGGAGGGGGGGCGGGAACGAGGTGCATGGTTTCCCCGCCAATCCCGCTTAGTCCTGAGGGAGGCGCTGCAGCCAGCCCTGCAGGGGGCGCTCTGCCTGACGCCGGGAAGGCGGTGGCCCAGACATGGAGGCCTTCGAACGGCTCCTACCGTGAGGGGGCGCTCCTGTGAAGCATTGCTCGGGGACTGTCCGGACAGAGGGTGGATTTTTTTTTATTATATGTATTTCATATTTTTAATTTTTGTGCACTTCTCATCCCCGTGGAATTCCCATCACCATAGCCCCTTGTGCTCTGCCTCCCCTTTTGTTCCTTCTCCCTCCCCCCCCTCGGGAATGTCTCAGATTTATAGTTGTCTGTTGATTTTGATTCTTTATTTATTGTAATTGATTCCCCCCCCTTAGTCCCTTGTTTGCCTCCTCTACATTCCTCCTATGAGGTATTTTTCCTTTCCTTTCTGGCTTCTTTCACTCAACATAATCCCTTCTAGCTCCATCCATGTTGTTGCAATTGCATGAGTTTATCCCTTTTGATTGCTATGTAATATTCCACAGCGTAACATCTTCTTGATCCGGTTGTCTGTTTTTGGGCATTGGGGTTGTTTCCATAGCCTGTCTATTGTGAAAAGTGCTGCAATAAACATAGGTGTGCAGGTGTCCTTTTGAATTAGTGTTTTTGCGGACAGAGGATGGACTAGGAGCCTGGTAACAGTTCTAGTCTTTGAGGCCGGACTGACGAGAGCAAGGTAAATGTAATCAGTGCTTATGCTCATCTTTAAGAAAAAACCATAGTAGCTTGGAACGCAGGCCTGTTGGCATCTACCTGGCATTCTGGGAGTTTTCCTCCTCACCAAGTCCAGCCTTCCCAAGCGATTACTCCTCTTGGCTTGACGCACTCATGGCAGATTAAGTTTCGTAAGTGAAACTATCCCCAAAAATTGGTATTAGCAGCTGCCGCTCTGGCAGGGCCTGGGGGGTGTGGGAGACTCCTATCGTGGCAGTGTTTGAATGAAAGGGTCCCAAAGGCGTGTCTTTTTAATTAAATGTACTTAGTTAATTAAAAATATCTCTGGTTGTAGAACATAAGGGATGCCGGAGCTGATAACACTACGTGGCTAAGTGGCCGCACAGCCGCGGGGCCCCCGCAGCCCTGTTCTTGCGCTTACTGGGATGCTGCTGGTCCCCTCGAGGCCCCAGCCGCAGCCGTGGGCCTGAGCTGCTGTGAGGCGTCAGCTCGAATGTCAGCAGAACGGGGCTCAGCTTCCGGGCCTCGGTTTCCTCGCGGCGATGTGAGCAGGCCAGCTCCCCTCGGTCACGTTGGGTTGTGCCAGCCGGGGCACCCGCACCCTTGGGCGGGGTCTTCCCCGCAGCACACACCTCGGTCACACGGCGGCCCACAGCTGGAGGCAGTGCTGCAACCTGCCGGTGCCGCGGCCCCATCCCAGCTGGGGTGCTGGTAGAAACGCTCTATTCCTGAGACCGTGTGGCCCGGCCCCCGTGACCCCGGCCCGGGACGCGGGGAATGCCTGGGGCTCTGGGGTGAACGAGCATCGGAGGCGAACCCGTCGGTTGTCGCTGTCCTTCATCTTCACAGTGATCTCCGGCGGGCATCATGCTGGAGTCTGTGCGTGGAGGGGAGGTGTGCGCAGGACGGCCGATGGGGCGCCCGGCTCCCGTGCCGCCAACCCTGCGGCAAGCGCTGCGGGGGCAGCTGGCAGGCGTGGTGGTGGGCGCACGCCTGGTCCCCTGGGGCCGGCTCACCGAGCAGCCCAGGAGTGGCATGGGCCTGTGCCGCCTTTGCCAGAGGTGCAAGTTCTCCCGCCACCCTGAAAATGTTTCAGTCGCTTCCTTGTCTCTGTGGTGGATCAAAGTGACTCTATGCCGTGGGGTTCCCCTGGCCTCACGGCTGGGGCATAAATCGAGGTGCACGTCAAGTCTGCAGGCCATAGTCCTGGCCTTGAGGGGGTGCTAGCGGTGTGAAGTGGGGGCCGGGCAGGGGCCCCAGAGCAGCAGTCTGTGAAGGCTGCCCCGGCCCAGGGAGGTGGCACAGGCTGCCTCCTGACTCCTTGCACCCCGAGTGTGGGTTGGGGGGCGGGAGTGAGCCTGGTGTCCCTGGGGAGGCAGCAGGGTGGCCCGGCCTGCGTTTGCTCCATCCTCGGGCTTTGGGCTCATACTCCGTCACCCAGGGGTGCCCTGAGCTCACGCACAGACCGAGGCTCAGGTCAGCCAGCCCCTTGTTTATGTCCCGAGCCCGCAGGAGCCAGGCAGGGGCCTGTGCCCCGTGTCCCCGGCGACACCGGCTGGGGCTGCAGCTGCTCTGGGTGGAGGCCGGGGGCCACTCTCTCTGGGAGTGGCAGGAAGACCCACGTGCATGGGTCTGTGGCCGCCGGACGGGGTCCAGCCAGAAGGGGCATGGGGGGCAGGAAATGTGTGTGGAAGCCCCTTTCCCAGGGCTGGCAGAGACTCCAGGGGGCCCTTTGGGGAGGCCGCACTCATCAGGTGATGCCTGGAGACGCCTGACTTTAAAAGGACAAGGCTCTCCAGAGGAAGCAGCTGTGGAGAAGCACTCTTTCCCCGGGTTATTTTTAGCGCAGGGTGCGTGCGAGATTCGTCTTGCCGGCCGGCCTGGACTTGCCGCTCTGGACTGCACAGATCGGCACCGAACCAAGCTGGGCCTCCGCGGGGGACCAGCCGGGGAGGCGGTGCTGTCGTTGGCGCGGGCCGGCAGGTCATGGCAGTCCAGGGCGCGGCTCTGAGGAACCACAAAGGACACAAGGCCTTGGCCCACCTGCTCCCAAGTGGGGCACGTCCGGGGTGGGGGAGAGGGGTGCGCCCGTTGTTTTCCAAAACCACCGTTGTTGCCCTCGTCCAGCGGCTGCCCACGCGCAGGTGCTGCTGGCAGCTGCCGTGACCAGACCGGAACCGTGTGGGCAGGAAGGAGAGGCCGCTTCACGGGGCCAGCCAGGGGCGTCTGTGAAACAGGAGGGGCCCCTAGAGCGGGGTCTGCAGAGTGCCAGGAGCCCGCTGAAGAAGGGGGAGGGCGCAGGGCGGGGCGGCTGCAGCGCCAGCCTCTGGGGGTGCGTGGGCCCCCGGCTGCGGGGGCAGAGCCATGGAGGGGCCGGTGCCTGGCGAGGGGCAGAATCGTGGAGTCGTCGAGTGGGTGGTTGGCCCCGGAAACCTCATTTTATAGGAGGGGAAATGGAGGAAGTGAGCAGCCACGGTCATCCCAAGGTCATACAACGCTACAGGAAAGCCCGGACCGGATCCCGGATGTGCCCTTTGGGTCTTGGCGTCTTCGGGCGCAACACGAGGGGCTGGGCGTGGGCTGAGGCCCCCGGGGGTTCTTGACGCTCCCCGCAGCCCGGAGGGGCAGAGCCCACGTGGGCCAACTGCGCCTGTCTCCCCGGACAGTAGCGGCTGTTTGTGCCTTCGGCGGGACCCTGTGGCGAACGGGTAGCTGGCGGCGCATTCAGACGGGGTCGAGACTTACTGCCTTTGAGAAAAACGCCTTTCTTTATCATGCTTCGATAATCTGGATAAGGAGAAAATTGAAGCTTTAGGGGTGTGGCTGGAAGGGCAAGACTGACTTCTTATAAACAAGCGTTCAGGTCCAGAGCAGTCTCACCCCCTCCTTCCAGAAGTTGCGGGCGCAGGGCCCTCACTCGTCCGCCTTCCCCTGCGGCTTTGGAGCTGGGCTGTCGCCCTCCAGCCAGCCACTTGCCATCTTTCCATCTGTCCCTCCGTCTGTCTACCCCTCCGTCCATTCATCTGCCTTCCCCATCCTCCTGATGGCAAGGGGTCACGGCATGGCGCCCCGAAAGCGCCATATGCCCCACAACATCCGAGAGAATATGCGCATCACCCAGCGCACCAGGTCGTAGAGGCTCGTTTTCTCTTGAGCTTTTTAACTTGTAAGAGACTTTCCTTCTGTGTTTTGTATTTTGTGATATTTTTCATTTCCAAAATAGTCTTAAATTCAAGAAGCACTACAAGTCGTGGCCAGAGGAAGCCGAGCCCGCCCCGTCTACAGTCTGGGGTTCTGCGTTCAGGGCCGCGCGTGGTGTTTGACGAACAAGCAGGAGACGCCGGCTGCTCCCTCGTGGCCGGAGTCTGAGCGCCTGTGGCTGAAAGGACTCACCGCCCCACCCCTGCTCCGAGCAGCGGCCCGTCCCGGGAGCCAGCGGCTTGGGTGTGCATGGCCAGGGGCCCAGCTCTGCCCCTTCCTGCCATTGGCGCTTGGACATAGTTTTGCAAAGCCGTTTGCCCACTGCACGTGGAGGGACGCGAGGCCCAGGTGGGCACGGTCCCGCCCGCCGTGGCGGCCTCCCGTGGGGTTTGCGCTTGGGCTGAGCTGGCGCAAACTCTCTTCTCATCAGAAAAGCAGCCAGAGCACTGGGCTGTCCCCACCGGGAGTGGCTGTGCTCCCCCCGCCGCGCCGTGATTCATCAGAGGAGAGAGAAGCTGCTATTTCCCAGGGGCCCCATCAGTGGCGGAAAACGAGGAAGGAGCAGTGCAGAGCTTCTAAGTTACTTAACAGATTTTATGAACTGCTAATTGCCTCATAAAGGCCTTTTATTGGGCTGAGCTGATCTGTTACTGGCCCTGCTTACATATCTGGGTCCTTTTGCCTGGTTCCGTCCCGGTGACGCCTGCCCCGCGACCACTGAGTGGACACAGTGACCGTGCCCCAGGGCAGAAGGTGGTGTCCCTGGAGCTTGGAGCAGAGGAGGCTCGGGGGCAGGGCAGGCTTCACCTGGACACCTTCCCTCTGCGTGGCTAGGAAGTGGACAGAGCACCCGGGGTAGATCTCCTTGATCTGATGGACGTGACCCAGCTGGCTATAGAGAAGGGCCCTGGTTTGCAAGTCTGCAAGGTGGAGGGGAACCAAAGTCAGGTTGGGGGCAGATTTCAGCACTGCAGCTTCCATGTGCTGCTAATGGGGCCTGGGGGCCCGGGGGCCCGGGGTCTGGTTTGACTAGACCTCCCCCCACACATCCGCCCCTGGCTGGAGGCCGGAGCAAACCACAGACATTCTCCGGAGGCCTTTGGGGAAAGGACTCTGCCAACTCCGAGTCCTCAGGAAGCCCCCGCAAGAGGGCAGAGGTGACCAGAACAGGCGGTGGAGGGTGGCGCCGACACGGTCACACGGGCAGGCTGTTTCCTTTGCGTCCCCACTGACCGCAGTGGGCAGGCAGGTTCACAAGCACCGGAGCCGCGGCCGTAAAAGCAGAGTATGTGCTGGGGCGGGGTCCTCTCTGGAGAAGCCTGGGAAGGGAGGCGGGTCAGGCGGTGGGGAAGCCGGCAGCTCCTCCTGGCTGGAGAAGGCGGACCCTGCACAGCCAGCAGCCCAAGGCGAAGGCAGAGACGGTTGGGTCTTCATAGAAGGTCGCTGGGCGTTTGCGGGGCCTCTGTAAAACAGCGTAACAAAGGCTTGACGCTTTGGCCAGGACCCTGTACTAGGTCTAACAGATGCTCAGGACGTGATTTCCTAGGACGTTCCACGAGCTGAGTCTGCTCATACTATCCCTGTGATCTTGTTAGAGGAAACAGCACGTTGCTTCTGTTTGTTGAGAAAAAAGTGTGTGTTAGACATAAGCTACGTGCTTTGTATGCCTCGTCCCACATAATCCTGGAGCAGCCGTATGGGGGAGATGCTGTTGTTGTTTTTCCGGTTTGAGGCTGAGCAACCTGAGGCCCAGAGAAATGAAGCGGTTCGCCCAGGGCCACACAGCCAGCAGGGCGGGGCGGGCGCTCAGCCGGTTCTCAGCTCCCGTGTCCATGCTTTGCCAGCACAGCACCTGCCGCCCTGGCTCCACCGTGCGGTCTGTGCCCACAGCCCTCGGGAACTGGTTGGCCGGCGGCCTGGCGAGGCCTCCGGTGTGGCTACGGGCAGCCCACCTGCCCCGCCCGCCCCACGCTCTGTCATGATCCAGAGGAAAGCACGCAGAGCCCCTGCCCCGCGGTCAGGCTGTGGACACAGGCTGAGACCCAGGCCGCGCCCAGGACACCATAAAGTGGCCGTCCATCCCCACGCCGGCGGGTCGGGAGCACCCGCACTCTGCCCATTTCTGCGCCTCGGTCCTGTCTTCGGCTTTCAAGTAAGCCGCTCCCGGCAGGACGGTGACTGGTGGGCAGAGCCCTGGGTGGGGAGGAACTGGACGCCTTCCCGACACCTCCCGGACGTGCCCAACCGCCTGTCTGAGACTCTTCCCCGGGGTCTCTGCTGGGGGTTCACGACGGGCGCAAGACCAGCCCACTCCGGCCCCTGTGGCCGTTCAGGGCCGCAGAGAGCCTGATGCTGCAGAGAGCCCTTGGGGATGGGGGCCCAGGGCCCCCCCGTGGAGGGCGGCCGGAGGGAGGCTCCGGCGTGGGAAGCTGGAAGTTAGGGACAAAGTGCAGGCCGCAGGCCCTGGGAATTGCTTCACGGCTCCAGCCAGAGGATGATCTAGTTGGCGCTGGGACCGGCCTCGGGACACGCTCAGCTCCCCGGGAAGCCACGCTCTGAGAGCTGCCTGGCCCGGCTGGGCCTGGCCCCAGCGAAGGAGGCACACACCCACTCCCCACACCCTCCGCACCCTGAGCGTGCACCAAGCAGGTGTTCCGGGGCTGGGGGTGCATCTTCAGTGAAGTAAGAATAAAGATGGAGAAAAGACAAACTCAGCTCTCAAAGCTGGGAGATGTCCTGGCCCTGACCGCAGACTGTTGGGGTAACGGGCCTGACACGAGAGTCGAGCGGCTCACACATGCAGTGACGCCTTAGGCTGGACAGGGAGGCCTTGGGTTTCAAACAAGTGGGCCTGACCTTGCAGGACGGAGCTGCCCGGGGCTTCTGCCAGCTGTGAGGCCCAGCGCAGGAGCCAGGGCAGGGAGGGGCGGGCCCCAGGACTTCTGTGGGCTCTGCAAAGGAGAACGGTTTGCTTTCCACTGGCTTATCAGCAGGAGGTCCCACTCCCAAGTGTGTGCCGCTGTGCACGAGTGTGTAGGATGTGGGGTGTGCGGGGTACGGTGCCAGCCAGCGCCCGTCCCCCGCGAGCCTCTGGGTGTCTAAACATCAGCAAAAGGCTGACCGGGGTCAGCCCCTCAGACTGCCAGTTGCTTAGAAAAATATCCATTTCCTTCAGGCTCCAGAGGGCAGACATTTAAGTAAATACTTTAATTAAATTACATCCTGTTGCCAAGTAATCTCTTTCAGAAGAGGCGGTAAATGGAATTTCTTCTGGGAAGCTGGACTCTGCCTCCGGACGGCTTCCTTCAGGAGAATGCTGATTTGGACGCTCTCCACAGCCTGCTTTATTTACGGGGCCGATCTCGGCTGGGGAAGAGGCGAAACATGTTCGCTGCCAGAGGACGCCAAAGGCAGGCTCTGTCCCTGCTGGCGCACAGCAGCCGCGAGGGTGGCCAGCCTTCCCGGCCAGGCCCCGCGTAGCGTGGACGTGGGAGCGGGCCCTTCCTGGGGTGAGAGGAGCTTGTAAGGCTTCGCGGAGGTCAGGAGCAAGCCACGGTCTTCGGGAGAGCATCCCACACGCGCCCGGGCCTGCTGGGTGGGGCTGGGGCAGGGCCGGAGCCCATCTGGGCCCACTGAGCGGGGAGGAGTTGCGGACTCGGGCCTGGAGGTGGGTCCTTGGGTCTCGCGATGCCCATGCTTCTGGGCCGAAGGACGGCGCCCGGGCCCTGGCAGTCCTGTGTGCCCTGTCGGCAGTGACCACATTGGGGCAGCGGACGCAGCTCTCCCGGGTCCAGCGGGACTGGGAGCGGTGCGCCCAGGCCGTGTTGTGAGGGAGCCCCGATGGCGTTCCGGCGCACGTCTGGAGATGGGGAGAGGCCAGGAGGCCAAGAACTGGACGGCGGCGGGGCTGCCCTCGGGGTGAGGATGCCGGGCGCCAGGCCGGTGTGTGTCTGCGGACCCGCGGGTCATCCGATGACCGGGACACACACGCCATGTCAGGCTGGGCCGTCTGGGGAGACCGCGCTGGCCGCACGGCTGGCCGCGGGCCGGCTGCCGGCGGCCAGGGCTCCGTCACCTGAGCGGCGGGTCGCGTCCGTCTGGGCGCGGAGCTCCGGTCACAGCAGAGCGCGAAGCGGGCTCTGCCCGGGCGCGGCCACCTGCCGGCCTGGGCGGGGGCCGCGCTCGGAGCTCGTCCTCCGCGTCCCTGTGCTGCAGCCCCCACCTTGCACGTCCGCCGTCTCGTGGGCCCGCGAGGGGCTTCATAACGGCCCCACGCCAGCGCTGCGTTGTCCAGAGGCTCCTCCTCTGGCCTGACGGGGTTTCCGTGGCCCCCACACCCTCCCGTGGCCCCGCGAGCCCACGGGGTCCAGGCCCAAGCACGGTGCGTGGCGGCGTTTTGGGAAAAGGTCACATTGGCCGTGAAATGCAATGTCCAGTCTGAATCCAGGCGTCCTCCAGCGAGACTCTCCATAAGGATGCCGTGTCCGTGCCGAGGAATCGGCTGTAACAAGCTGAACTAGAACTTGCTCCAGTGGTCACACCTGCCCCGCATACCTGCCCCTTACCTGCCCCCTCACCTGCCCCCTCACCTGCCCCCTCACCTGCCCCCCTCACCGGCCCCCTCACCTGTCCCCTCACCTGCCCCCCTCACCGGCCCCCTCACCTG
>JAGFMF010011680.1:6742403-6851631 GCA_019455555.1 Galemys pyrenaicus | reverse complement strand
TGCCCCCCTCACCTGCCCCCTCACCTGTCCCCCTCGCCTGCCCCCCACACCAGCTCTGCTCCTTCCTAGCGGAGTTCGAAAGCTCTTTACTGAAACCCCCTTTGCAGGGCACTCAGCGAGGTGGCGGGTGACGAGGCAGCTGCTCCTGCACACACAGGGAGCGGGCGCCCCGCTCCTCCTGGAAGCCCGAAGGCGACCTGGCTCCCCCTGGGCAGGGCCGCTGTGACGAGTGCGGGGGGAGGTCATCGTGTCAGGGTGTTGTCCTGGGGGGCTCGCCTGGTTCCGGGCTCACCTTTTTCCACCCCATTTCTGGTTTCTTGTGGGGGACAGCCTCCCCACAGCTGACTGTCCCCCATGCCGGGGTGTGCGCGCATCAGCTCCCCTGGGGCTCGCTCAGAACGGGAGCGTGTCCAGGGCGCCCAGTGCCGGAGGGCCGGCGGGGCTGGGCTCGTCCTCTGACCCTGGCCGGCTCAGTGCCAGCGCCTCCCCCCGCCCGCCCTTCCGGGAGCTTCTCTCTGGACCTGGCTGCCCCTCCCAGCGTCAGTCTCCTCCCCGAGCTGTGCCCGTCGGCGCCGTGGCCCAGGACCCTGGCTCTCGGCCTCTTGGCCTGTACCAGCGGGTGGCCATGGCACCCCCGTCATGCTCCGACGGCGTTTCCTCCCCTGGCCCGGAGGAGAAGCTCCTGCCTGGCGGCTTCCTGACCTGTTTCTTTGCCTCTGACCTCGTCCCCCCGTCCAGAGGAGCCCGCCCCAGGCTCCTCCTGCCTGCTGGGGCACTGGGAGCAGTTCCCGCCCTCAGAGGGGTCGTGAGGTCCTGCCACATGGCCAGTCTCCCAGGCCGGCGCCCCGGCAGCCCTCCCTGCCGCTCGAGGCGAGGAGACGAGTCCTGCCGCATCTTCCTTCCCAGGCAGGGCCGCTTCCCGCAGATCCCGTTGCTGTCCCGGCCCCATTCTCCTCCCGGGGCCCACGTGTCAGCCCGGGCTCCCCGGGTCCGGTGCCGCCGCCAGCTCTGCTCTGGCCGTGCCGTCCCTGCAGCAGCTCCCGTGCCGGAAGCCCGCGGGCTGGTGCCGCAGCCTCTCTCCAGACGGCCACCTCTGCCCACGGAGACGCCGTCCCCAGCCCGGCAGGCGTGGGGCGCAGACGAATGAGCCCCTGAGCCCCAACTCCCTCCTCTGTCTGGGCCTTCCGGAGCCTCCGCTTCTGCCCACCCACCCCGGCCATCCATCAAGCCTCGCCCAGCCCTGCTTCCTCTGACTTCTGAAACTTGCAAACACACGGCTTTGTCCGTCCGAGTAACGCAGACTCGCTGTAAAGCGTGTTCTCGGGCTCAGGAAAGCGCAGGAAGAGACTGAAGAACTTGCAGTTCCACGGCCCAGAAACTGCTGCTGGGATTTGTGTGTGTCGCCCAAAGACGAAAGGCAGAGGCCTGCAGCGCTGCTCCGCACCACTCTGCGCGCTCGGAACATGCCGCTTGTGCTTCTTTCTTCACTCTCTGGCTGCTCTGAAAGCGTCCCCATCCCGCTCATTCCTCTTCAGGCAGCTTTAAAGAGCCGCGTGATGGCCCCACGCTGGCCAGTACAATGGACTCGTGTAGCCTGTGTCCTGGAGGTCAGATGTGGCTTCCAGCTTTTCAGCATGATAAATGACAAACATCCTTGTTCCCCAGCGCAGCCCTTTGTTTCCCGCATCACGTGACTTGGCTTTTTGTATTAATAAAGCCGAGGCGGTTGACACGCTGGGAGCCGCCTCGTGCTCTTGTCCCCGCCAAAGCCCCAGGGCCTCGGTGCACGGCAGGTGTGGCCAAGGGCACCTCACCTGCCCTGAGTCGCCAGCTGGCAGGTTAGCGGGGCGCCTGGGCCCAGCCTTGGATCCCCTCTTCGTGGCACCCGTGGGAAGCTCCTCGACGGGCAGACACACGTGGTCGGCACCTGTTCTCCTCTCGCTTCCCAGCTGGGCCGTGCGCGCCAGGCGTGGGGGGCGCTCTGTCCGGCTGCACTGCAGAGAGCAGGCCAGGGCTCTCCTTTCATGGAGGAGGGCGCTGGGCGGCTCCAGAGGCCCCGGTGTCCAGTGTGCGCTCGCCAGGCAGCTGGGGCGTTGTCCGTCCTCCGCTCACCGGACACCGCTCACGCCCGCAGGTGTTTGCGCCGACGACCCCCTGCTCTCGGTTTCGGTCCAGTGGGTGGGGTCGGCCTCTGCTTGCACGTTCAGAACCGGCCGTGCAGGAGGTGTTGCTGGAGACCGCCGGCTTCCAGCTCTTCCAGCCCCGCACTGACCACCCCACGAGGAACCGGCCTTGGCACATCTCACGGTGAGGGCGCACCGGCGAGGCTGTGCCGGGAGTTCAAGGCCAGAGGGTGACGGTGGGAAGAGAGCGCCCTGGCAGGGTCATTTTAGGGTCCCATAAAATGGGACATTTTACAGTCACGTCTCACCAGGAGATGCGCTTGGCCGGCCCGCGCAGCAGGAGGATGGAGAGGCGGACGGCCACGTGCGCACTCGGCCTCTCGGTGCTCCGGGGCTGTGCTGAGCGCAGCTGCGCAGCGCTTTGCCCCCACGCCCTGCCCCTGCCTCTCCGTAGCCTCAGCGCCAGCCCTGCCCCCCGCCCGGCAACACCCATAGTCTCCTGGGAAATGCAGATTCCCAGGCGGATCGGAGCCGTCTGCGCAGCCAGACCGAGTCGTGTCTTCCAGGCCCAGTCCGCTGCTCGCTTAGGGGCAAGGCGGGGAGGGGAGGGTGTGCCCGGTCTCCCTGACGCCCAGAGCGCTCGCCGCTGCCACTTGCTGCCCTCGCGCAGCATCGCCATGACAACCAGCGGTGCCCAGCACCTGGAGGGCAGGGCCCCCAGCGCCAGACCACAGGGCCCTGTCCAGTGACGCGTGGGCGACGCAGACACGTCTGTGCCCTCCGTCTAGCAAACAAGGGGCGCCACGGCAGCCCCCGAAGGTGATCTTTGCCAGCACTTCACGAGGCGTTAGCGGGTTGACAGCCCACGACAGACCCCGCGGCGGGCAGGGGTCTGCACAGAGGCCGTCGTGGCCGTTTCCAGGACACGGCTGACAGGCGGGGCCATCTGAGCTGTGGGGAGGGCGCAGCCGTCCAGGCACCGTGGGGTGGGGCGGGGAGGGGCGTGGCGTGGCGAGCACCAGCGCAGCTTCTCCTGAGCCTGCTCACCCCCAGGCGCTCCGCATGGCCTTCTGCGGGCGGGCGCGGGAGAGCCGGCCAGCCTACGGGCCAGGCTCTGGCTCCTCGCAGGTGTTCCCAGCGCTGCCCGGGGCTGGCCGACCAACAGTCTGTCTGTCCGCTGACCCCCGACCAGCTCCGGAGGTGACTGCCACATGCAGCTCGTGGGGTGTCACCGCAGCTGCTGCCCCGGCCACACGGCCTCCCCTCCATGCCCCCTCGGCACCCAGAACTGTCTCGTGCCATGTTCCTGCTTGTGCCGTCCCGGTGGCGCCCCACTCCGTTAGGAGAGCCCCTGACCTGTGTCCTTCCCTCTGCCCCTGCTGCCAGCGGTCAGCCTCCGGCCCCCGCTGTCCTGCACCTTCCAGCTCCCCCAAAGGCTTCCACACGCTCTTCAGTCCACATGGACTCTCGGTACCCCCGGCCCAAAAAGCCTTGTCATCTGTCAGGTGACCTCTTAAGCCACATCCCAGGAGACGGCCGCTCCGTCCACCCTTCCGAGTGTGCCCCTACCCTGGCTTCCTCGGCCGCACTGACCCGGGGCTCCCCTTTGTAGCTTCTGGAAATGCCTGCTTGGTCTGTCTGCTCTGCGGGGTGCAGGTGTTCAGAACGGGGTGAGCGATGCACCCTCAGGAACCCGGGGGAGGCGCGGCTTCTTTGGGAGGGGCCGCTGGAGCCAGAACTCGAAGCCAAGGCCTCGCCGAGGTATGGACGGGAAGGGGCTCGGGAGTGGCGACAGCGGAAGCAGGGAACAGGGCAGCTGCTGTCTTCCCAGGAAACTGTGGGCGCGTCTTCCTCTGACCACACAGGAAGGTAGAAGGGGAGTTGATGGGGCTGAACGCCAGGCCGGGGGTCCGGGCCGGTCAACACTTCAGAGGGCGGGGTGCGGCGGGCCTCCCGGCACCAAGCGGGCAGCGTTTGATAGCGAGGCTGAATGTTCCTCATCGCGAGGGCAGCCGGGCGCCCAGGCTGGCCAGGCAGGGAGTGTGCGGGCTCGGAGCTCGGCTTGGAGTGCTGGAGTGTGTTTTCTGAAGCACCGCGGACCGGAGAGCCACACGACACCCCCAAGTGTGTGAGGGTAGCCCTTGTCCCTGAGAGGACAGAGGTGGCAGCGGGAGCCGGACACCGGCAGATGAACTGTTCCGAAACAGGCGCCTTTTCCTCCCACCGTTTCCTCCCGCCCCTGCTGGGTCCAGCCAGACAGAAACCAGAGTGCTGCGTGGTGAGGTCAGATGCTCTTTGTGATTCCACCCCACGGGTCTCTTTTGTGACATCCAGATGTCGGTCCTATTTTGGGAGGTGTTCTGAGAGCAGTGGATGATGACCTCATGGCCTCTCCTCCGCCTTGGGGTGCAGCCAGCCTTGTGTCTGCGGCAGGAACTCAACCTCTCTGGAGCCCTGTCCTGAGCTCAGAAAAGCATTTCCAGCACGCTGGCGACAGCTCGCTGCAGGTGCTGCAAGAGGCAGGGTGACGCTGTGCCACGGGCCTCTGGGGGCCTCGTCCAGGGCAGCAGGCTCCAGTGCACAGACTGAGCTGCTAAGGCCGCGTGGGACCTGAGGCCTGTGCAGTGCAGTGCAGGCCCCACTGCTGAGAGCACTTCCTCAGGGCACCTGCACTATTCCCCCGTCAGCATTCTCATTCCAGGTGCACATGGTTCAGTGCAAATGCACCCCCCCCCCCAGGAAGAGTGGAGTCCCGTGAGCCTCTGTACAGCACCTGAAACGTGCTGGCTCCAAACCAAGCTGTGCCCTGTGCCGAAGGCACGCTGGGCTTTGCATACTTGGATCAAAAAGGAAAGTAAAATACGTCCTTAACAAATTTCTCCATCGGGGGCCTCCCTGGTGGCGCAGCGGGTTGAGCGCCCCACTGTGAAGCATCTGCTGTGCAACAGTGCGAGTTCTGATCCCCAGCCAGGGAGGGGACCCACACGGTGCAGCAGACCTCCCCTGCCTCCTCAGCTGCTTCCCTCAGCAGTGTATTCCAGTCGCTCTGCCTGTTCTGCTCTGTCTCTGGTGAATCCTCTCACCTCCCGTGACTCTGGCCTGTACCCCAGCTCTTGTGTGCATAAACGAATAAATCTTTTTTTTAATTTAATAATAATTTTTTAAAAACTCTCCATCGGTAAAAACGTGTTTTGCACGGATGTCAGTCCATTCCACAGCCACTTACATCTTGCACGTGTGGCGGTGCGCGTGCAGACGTGAGCTGGAGGAAGCACGGAGGTTGACTGCACCTGTGCTTCGCCCCCCTGGCTGCTGCACGCGCGGCTCATGCCCTGACTCTCGCTCCGCCCAGACACGCTGGACCAGCCCTGCCCCAGCAGCCGCGGACGCCTGAAGTCTCCTGGCTGATGCACAAGAGTCCCAGGAGCGCCTGCTGGTGCCAGGCCCGGACGGTGCTGAGCAGGGGGCGGTGACGCTCCGAGTCCCAGGTTGTCGTCCATTTTGTTCCCTCCCAGCTTGTCCTCCTGCTGCCTCCACCTCAGCTTGCACACGCCGCCTGCACCCCTGCCGCGCTGGGACCCTGCCTAACGCATCACGGTCTGCCCTGCAAACAGGCGTGACCTGGCAGGTAAAGCAGGTCTGCCGCTGGCGCCACCACCCCTGCCCCCGCCCTGCTGGGCAGCCGCCGTCCGGCCGGCCTCCTCCTCGCCCGGCCGGCCTCCTCCTCGCCCGGCCGGCCTCCTCCTCGCCCGGCCGGCCTCCTCCTCGCCCGGCCGGCCTCCTCCTCGCCCGGCCGGCCGCCATCTTGAGCCCCCGCTGAGGGACAGACGCTGTGGGAGCAGGCTCCGCTCCCCAGTTCGCTCCGTCCACCGACTGTGAAAGAGGGCGTGAGCGAGGTTAGTTGGACTCAGTCTACTTTCAGGAACCCACTTCCTCTGCTGCCACTTGTTTCCCATAAGCGCCCGCAAACCCATGGCTTAAACTCACTGTCTGATTTCACTGATGTGCTTTCCGGGATCTGCCTGTTGGTCTGTGAAAACTGGGCTCTTGTCTAGTGCGGGTTCTGTGGCCTTGTCTTTGTTTCCTCCTCGGCTCCCTGCGCAGCCTCTTCTGGCTTCTGCGAGCCGGGCCTCGGCTCCGGGCAGCCTGGGGTCTGGACGGCACTAAATGCCGTGTTTACAAGCCTTTTCCTTTTCTCCCCCTTCATTTCTGGTGCCACCGCCTTCGTAGCTGCATCTGGTCTCCCTTCTGGGGTTGAAGAGCATTTTCCTTGAAGAAGTAAAACCCGGAGCCTGTAGGTCTTTTCAGAGCCAGCCCCTCTGGGCCTCGCAGGACCAGCCTTCCCTCCTCGGCCTTCCCCTGTGTCCACCGCAAAGGCAGGCGGCTCCTACAGGCGTCGGTGCCCGAGGCGGTCTGAGTTCACACTTAAACCGAGGCCGCGCCCTCCTGTGTGGCGGGAGTGGGGCTGCAGCAGTGGCGGGGCTTGCGGGGTGAGAAGGGGGTGAGCCCTGCTGCCCAGCCTAGCCTGCAAGTAGCCATCCCCCTCTTGGGGGGCGAGTCCCGTGGCAGGAGAAGGGCCGGAGCCGAGGCTCTGGACTGGGTCTCTAGAAAGGGCTGTGTCCCGCGCGGGGTTCGGGAGATGTACACGCCCTCCTTGCCGCTTGCCCGGCACTGAGCCTAGTGAGCTGACTGGGAACCAGACTTTTCGGGGTCTAAGTCTCTGTGTGATCCTGGTGAAGTGGCTTAACCCCTCTGATGTTCAGCGTGTCCTGTGAAATGTGGATGAAAGAGACTCACGTTGCCTTTCGCGCCTCATCTTAAATAAGATGGACGCACTTAGCTCTGGGGAAGCCCTTGAGAAGGGTTCGCTCTTAATGAGTGGCTGGGGGGCTGCGGGGTACGCGGCCCAGGTCTGTTGCGCTGCTTCTGAGGTCTCTGCAGAGTCAGGGCTGCAGAATCCAGGTGCACCAAAAAGGAGATGGCACTGGCTCACATCAGCCTGTGCTCCCTCACCTCCAGGTGCAGAAGCCACGGGGTTCCAAAGCCAGCCCTCTTCCTTTCACGTGAGAATCCTTCTTGCCCTATTATTCTCCCTGGACCCGCCCTGGGGCCGAGGGGGAACTTCCCTATCATCCAGCCCTCTCCAGAGGGCGGTGGAGCCCTGCCCTCACGCCACCCGTCCTGTCCCGACACCCAGTGGCCGCCCACAGTCTGCGTGCTGCGCTGGTGGGCAGGCAGGGAGAGGCATCTCACATCTCAGGGGCTGGAGAGCGCCACCTGCTGATGAGACGCCAGTCCTGCCTCGACCCCGCTGATAGTGGTGAGCTGTGAGCCCACCCCCCACTGCTCCCGGACAGCCTGTTCCAGAAGGACCAGGTCTCACGCCATCTCCCATCATACTGAGCTCCTTGACTCTCATTTCATTGGAAGCACAGAGAGAACAGACTACCATAGGACAAACACACTGTCATTCAGCAGAGACAGAAATGACATGAAAAACAAGATTTGGGCTCCCTCTGGGCTGGACTCTTCCCCCGTCCGTTCCAAGGAGGGGCAAGGTCTTCTCAGCTACCTTGTTGCCCTTCTCCCCGCTGGCACCCACTCGCCAGCCTCCCTGCCCCGCCAGATCTCAGGAAGCCCCGCCAGCACTGGTGCAGGAGAACCAGGAACGAGAGGGTGTGTCCCTTCCCGGTGGATTTGCATATTTTAATTGGAAGCAAATGCCTTAAGTAAACTGCAGCAAAGCTGGGTTGAGGTTTCTTGTACTCAGAGCTTCTCGCTCAGTGGGGCGGGTGGAGGCATCTTGGTGGGGAGGTGACGCTTAGATTCCATATGAATTTTCGGGGAGCTAGCTCAAGCTGCAGCCTGTCCAGGTCGGACCTGCTTCTCTGGGCAGCACAGGGACACTGGCCAGGAGTGTGGCCTGGGCAGGAGACTCTGGGCAGGGCCTAGCGTGTCCCATGAACCCTGTGGGATGATGAGGCCTGCGAGGGTCCTGGAGAAGGCCACTCCGTTGGCAGCGTGGTGGGAACTTGGAAAGGACAGGGTTTGGTGGCCTGCAGAGTGAATTTGTAATGTGGACTCAGGCATGGCTGTTAGGGGAGTGACTTGGGGGGCACGTGATCCAGCACCCTAGCCCCAGGCCACGCTCTCGGCCCCCGCCTGGGCCTGCCTGCCGGGGTACCCCATGGCCTCCTGCCGATGTTGAAGCTGCCCCTGGAAATCCGCCTGCCCGGGAACCGTCGGTCCATCCCTCTCCTCTCCCACCCCAGGGCCTGCCTCCGCTAGCTCGCTCGCCCGAGGTGCTGTTCTAGAACGGGGCCAGCCCTTAAACTTTTTCATGGTAGGAGCTGGGCAGAAGAAAACACCAGGACAGCAAACCTCAGCACAGCCTGTGCTATCAGATCGCCCAACAAGGGCAGTGAAAATGGGGAGCTAAAAATAGCCCTGAGCAGCCTTGGGGCTGCAGCCTGAGCACCATGCCAGAAGGAGTTAGCCTCGCGGGGCGCTGCTACGTGGGGGTGTTTCCCTGGGCGCCTCATGAGTGGGGCCGTGACAACCGGGAGTGTGGGCACGAGTGGGCCGGGCAGCCGCTGGCCAGACCCTGCAGGTGTATGAACCCGTTTCCATGTGGGCCCTGGAAGTATGGCGGGGGGGTCTCTCCTGGTAGCCCAGGGGGGTGACACTTGCTTCAGAAAGGCCAAGGTTCACCCCAGCTCTGCTACCTGTTAGCCTGCTCACCTGGCCGGCGTCCTCACCTGTCCTTTCTTGTCTGTGAGCGGAACCACAAAGGGCCATGGCAGAGGGGCCGTGAACGAAGCCAGCGGCTGGCGGGGCAAGGTGAGCGTCTGCTGCGCGACGGACCTTGAGCAACGCAGGGCGCAGGGCGAGGGTGACTTCTGGCGGGCCTCTGCGCCGGGGCGTCTGCGCCCTTGGGCTCAGGAGCAGCACCTGGCCGCGGATGCAGAGCACGCGGCTGGAGAAGCAGACCCCTGCAGGCGGCTCAGCCGTGTTGCTCAGGGCGGCCGTGCTCGCTCCTTTAAGCAGCATAAGCAGCGTAGTGAAAGCGTGAAGAGGTCTCTGGCCAGGCGGCGGCTGCCTGGAGCAGAGTGGGGGCGCTGGTCCTTTGGCTCTCCTTCGGCCCGTCAGCACCCGCCCACCGCAGCGGGGGGCCGCCCGGGCAGAGGGCACCCCTGGGAGCCGGATGGGGGGCGGAGGCGGTTCTGGCAAGGACATCGCTCTCCTTGTCGTCTCCAGACCCCCGAGCTCCACGGCAGAATCACAAATGAGTCACCGCTGAGTCGGGGAAGCCCTCGGGAGCGCTGGCTGGGACCCCGCGACATGAACCCACGTCCTCGGGGTTCTTCTTGCCTCTTCCCCAAAAGACTAAAAATAAGAGTGAACCAGCCACTTACTGCAGTAACTTCCATTATTTTATAATGAGAAAACGAAGTGGATCTTTTGGAAGACGCGCAGCTGGGAGGCCCCCCAAGTTAGCCCTGGCCGGTCGGGGGTGCGGGCCTTCTCGGGTGGGCACTGGCTCACTCAGAACCAGCTTCTGCCAGCCGGTGTGTGGGGTACAAAGACCGGGATTCCTGGCGCTGCGTCCGGAGCCAGGACCCCTCAGCATCAGCCCGGGCTGGGAACAGGCCCCCCTGGCACCAGGGGCCCTCCTTGCAGGATAAAGGGGTTCCTGTGGGTGGGGTGGGTGCTAGCCTTTGGCGGTGGCTGTGGAATGCTGGGATGTGGCACTTGCACTGTGGGGTCTTGTCTCCACCTTTTAAAGATAGCCCCTCGCCCTCCACTGAAAACTGCTGCAGTGGCGTCAGCTCCCGCCATGGAGTCAATCTGAGGCTGTGGAAGGGGCCGGGCTGGGGAGCCAGCGGGACTCGGGGTCCACTGTCAGGAGGTGCGCTGCGGGGCCCGCGGGAGGGCTCCAGGGGGAGGATGAGCCGTAGGGAAACGGGTGTGGGAACCTGCAGCCGTCCTGGTGGTGGAGGGACTTTCTGAGGCGCACCTGGCGCCTGCCCAGTGCCTCTGGCGGGGATGCATCCGGGCACTGGGGTACGCCCAGAGCCACCTGCTTTGCACGGCTCTGTCCGCTCACCCATGTCCGAAGAAGGCTGCAGGCACCCCAGAGATCAGGGCTCCTGTCGGCAGTTCCTGAGACGCGTTCTCCCGTTCCGCTCCCAGGGGCCGTGAGGACCAGCGACCGCCCAGGAGGGCGTGGTTCTGTCCCAGGGCCTGTCGGTCCATCTGCACGTTGGTCCTGTCGCCTTTGGCATGTCGAGCGCCCCTCGCGGCTCCTCTTCCCCATCTCCCTCGGTGCTCGGGACCCACCTCAGAATCCCCTGAGGCAGCCCTGTCTGCCCAGGTGTGTTGTCCAGAAAAGCCGCCCCGGGGACGAGACACGGGCATCAGGCAGCTGGGGTGACGCCACCCCAGAAGCTGCAGCAGGTGGCTGGGCAAGTGCATGGGTCGCGCGCCTGCACTCAGAACCGCGGCGGAGAGCCGGGCGCCGGTACCCACCAGCGACGTGGCGGGTCGGGCTCCGGGTCGGTGGTGTCTTCTGAATCGCCAGCTGACAACAGCGTGTGGGGACGTTGGGCCCCGGGGACAGCCTGCCCCGGAGGCCGCAGGCTCGATGCTGTGTCCTGGGATGGCCCAGCCTCCTCGGGTGTTGGCTTTTGCTCATAAACTCAGCAACGAGGACGCGGCTACGGTCTCTGGCGCGAAGCCTATAGTCGCAGCAGCCCCCCGCCCCCCGCAAGGTCAGCTCGGTGCCCGCCCGGTGCACCCGCAGGTGTTTGCAGGCTGCTTGCTGTGCCTGGGTCTCGCTTGATTCAAGCAGGTAGGACGCGCAAGCTCCTTCTTAGGGCAGCGCTTCCAGGCTGCGGCTTTCAAGATGGATGGATCCACTTGTATAATGAGGGGGCACGGAAGACAGCTCGGAGAGGAGAACAGTAACGCTGTGCCCCTCTGACACCGGGTGCTCCGCGGACACGCGCCCAGGGAGCAGGTCAACCCGCTGTTGCTAGGCCGCTGCTGCCCCCTAGTGGGGAGGAGCCGCAGCCGCTGCGCTCTGGGCTGCGGGACCCCCAGGGACAGGCGCTGAGTCCCAGAGACTGACACGTGCCTGGAGCAGCCGGGCCATGCCGGCTCCCTACCGAACCCATCACCCCGAGACACAAAGAACCTTCTCGCAGCTTTGCAGGAGTTGCTTCCAGTGCTCCTTGTTTTGCAAGGCGGATGTTATTTTTCCCAGGCTCAGAATCGGGAACCGAGACATGCAGACTCTGGAAGGTGTGACAGGTCCAGCCTCGGTCTGCTGATGGCAGAGTTCGCACCACGGTGTCACTGTGTCCCGTCGGCTCTTCCTCTAAGACCCTAGGTCCCCAAAGCCAGCACGCCTCTGCCACGCATCAGCTGTGTGCCCTGGGGACAGCTGACTGACCTCTCTGAGCTTGTCTCCCGATCTGTACAGAGAGCGTACGATGCGTCCCTCACTGGGCAGTGGTGAGAACTTTTGTGAGGCCGCTGGTGCTGCTGAGGAGCGGCTGCTCCGGGGGGCAGGCTGAGTGTGCGCTCCGCCCTTTCTGAATTATCCCACTCACAGTCACGTGCAAAGAAGAATGCTGATTAAAACACTTGCCTTCGGAGAGGCCCGGTACACACCCGCACACCAGCCTGGTGTGACCTTGTTTCTTGAAGTTGCGCCAGGTGAACCCCCAGCATCCTCCGAGCTGCCAGAAGCCAGGCAGTCGCCCGCGCCCGTGCCTCCCAGCTGCTGCCCCAGGCTGGGGAGGTGGGCAGGGGGCTGGGGTGTGATCCCGGTGTCTGAGCTTCCTCCTTGCCCTCTCCCGAGGGCACCTGACAAATGCCTGTTCCTTGAAACGTTCACCAGCACCTTAAATTCAGCTGCAGCGGGAATTCTGCTCTGTGGGGTGGTGTTAGCCCTTGGTGGGGGCTGTGGAACGGTGGGGTGTTGTCTCTACCTTTTAAAGATAGCCCCCCTCACTCTCTACCTGAACCCCTCCCTTGAAAACTAGTGCTTTGATGGCGTTGGCTTAGTGATGTGGAGTCTAGGCTTTCTGTTGCGAGAGTTCCACTGGGTATTTTTCACATTATTCTAAAGAAATTAACCTTGTGTGGCGGGGAGGGAGCAGGCTGGGAGGGAATATCTGTGTGGACACCAGAATGTCCTCTCTGGGTGGTGAAAGCTGGTGATTCGGGCCCCTCCCTGGTGGGGGGGCGGGTAATGGCGGTGGTAATAACAGGGGCAAGCACAGCCCTCATAAAGCCTGCAGGCACCGCAGAAGAGCCTTACCATGCGTTAGCCACTGAAACCTGGAAGCTGAGGCATGAGGAAGCTAAATATCCTCAGCCCACGGTTCCCAGACCAAGAGATGGGGGCTGCCGGGGAGCCAGGTTCCCTCTGGGCTTGTCCTGGGGCCAGGGCACCTGCTGTGTTGCCTTCTAGCTGGCACTGAGGGTGAGGCGCTCTTCTCTGAGACTCGTCCCTTCCCTCGGGTCATTGGGAGCGCCAAGGGAGGTGGTCACCATCAGGTGGCCCCGGAGGGCACCTCACATTTCTCTGGTTGCCTGTAACTCAGTCACTCCTGTAGCTCGGCCCCTCCCTCCCATGTGCAGGAACCTGGCGGACAGCAGGGGGCAGCACTGGGCTGCAGAAGAGCTTTCTCTCCTGGACCTGGAGAGACAGGCAGCTAGATTTTAGCCCCAGCCTCTTGCTGGTCTGTTTAGGCAGAACGTTTGAGGTGCTTTTGCCAAGCAAAAACAAAATCACAGCTAGGTAGGGCGAACCAGGAGAACAAGGAGGCAAACTCAGAAGCGCCTTTCTGTCAATCCTAGCTGGTCTCACTCCCCTCAGATGTTCCCTGGAGACCCAGGGCTGAGCTCTGGCTGCTGCTGGGTTTGAGATTTTCTCCTCAGATATTTCTGAAGTGCAAAAGGGTGCTTCCTGGTGTGAGAGGCCTCCTTCCACCTCCCCAGGACTGGGTTGTCCTTTGAAAAATATTCAAGAACACATTGCCGCTAGAGGTTTGACATCTCTCTGAGGAAAAACCACTTAAAACATGGCCCACAGAGATTTTGACTGAGGGAAAATATGCTTCACACAAAAACAAGTGTGTCTTACATCTTTCCCTGGTTCTGAGATTGCGTCTGATCAGGGTTTGGGGCTAGAACTGACTGACTCACTCTGGAGGCGGCCATTTTGAGACACTAGAACTTCTGGATTCATCCATATCCCAGAGTAGAAATTCACTGAGGAGGTTTCAGCCCCATTCCTATGATATCTCTCTACATTCTGAATCCGGTTTTGGGGGAGCAGGCCCAGAGTCCGAGGACCCCAAGTGTGCTCTTGCTTGGTTCTTGTCTTCAGTGAGGAAAGAATTCAACATGGAGACCCCAGTTACAGAAAAGCAAAAGATATTTTGGTAGGTGGAATAAGGACAGGGAAGCTTTCTGAGCAGAGAGGGGTAAAGTGAGTAGCTGATTGAGGTGACAAGAAGCAGGTGCTTATATAGGTCCCGTGGGCAAGGAGTGAGGGTTTGGACATTTCGTGTCTCCACGTTGTGTCTCTTGCTGATTGGCTGGGCCCACAGGGGCCTCTGAGGCTATCAAGGCCCACTGGATTTTCCCACATTTCCCTTTCTGAAGTCAGCTTTAGCCATTGCTATTGTGTTATTGTGTTGGTGTTGCAAACATTTCATTTTTTTAAATTGAATTGGGGATGGGGGGCCCTTCATGGTCTGTGATTCTCATTCAGACTGATAAATGGACGTGGGGTTTTGTGCAACCTGTTCCTAACTGGCTGCCCGTACCCATTTCTTAACTTCCTCCTTCAGTCCCTTCATCCATAACACTCCTTCCAAGCCATCTTAAAGTGATTGCAGGCATCTGGCTTCCTGTCTGTAAATGGGGGAGACGTGACTTTTTTCTCCAAGTGTTTGTTTAGAATCAGTTGTGCTTCTGCCTGTTTCTCCTCCCTCCAAGCCAGTGAACACCAGAAAAGTTAGGATTCTTGACTGTTTGACTGAACGCTGAATCCTGCTCCCAAGAATTCTGTGTGGTACATACAGAAGAAGCTCAGTGATATTTGACTGAATATTTGAGTGGCTCTGTATTGCCATTACTGGGAGAGTTCAGGGCGAGTTAGTCTGATGTGCGAACAGACCAGAAGTAGCCTCGCTGAGCACAGATTCTCTCTGGTCATATCTATATCTGCTCCCCACCCCCACCCCCAGTTCTTCCTGTGCCTCTGCGGGCCTGCAGGCGCCACCCCGGGCTGTCTGCCTGGACTGGAGATTGAGCCATGTATTGGACGTCACGCAGATGGCCAGCTTCTAGAGGGAAGGGCTCTTATTTTTATCCCCAGGACCTGAGAAACTATCAGTGTTCAAGGTCTATGTACCAAGTTAAAATTTCGTGAAATAGATACAGACTGTAGTTTTAACTCGGGCTCAGTGCTTTTCCCAGAATGATCCAAAAGGCTGGTGCAAGATGGCAGGCTCTCTATCCAGCAGGTGCTAGGCCATGTGCCTCGCACGGTCTTCCCAAGGCCTGTGGGGAAGCTTGAGTTCTGCACTCCTGTTACAGCAACAACAGATAGCAGCTCCAAAACGTGGGGGAAACTGCAAAGCTGAAACTAATAAATACCTAATTAAATGTTCTCAACGCATGCCAGTATGCCAGCTTCGTTATTTGCGAAGCTTAAGCTCCGTAAATATTTCATTACACTTGAAAAGTACTTGTGGCTCTGACTTTTCTCACTTCATGAGACTTCCTGAGCTTGCACAATGAATGCTGAGAAATCCTAGCCAATCATAAATTAACAAATTACATAAAGCCAAGTAAACGTGAAACCAAAATCATAAATGCTTATGGCAGAAAAACCATTTAGTGAGGGATATGGATGTATCTGAATGTGTTCTGTAAGATGTGGGGTGGGGTTCACTCCAAGTGAGTATCAGTGGGCCCATGAATGTTTCAAAGCAACCTACCAACCACACAGAATTTCTGCATAATAGTGCTTCTAAAGAGTTTCCAAAAATAAGAAATGCACATGTTACTTGAATGGTCAGACATCTCATCTGGTGGATGCAGAATAATTTCCTTGACCGTTTGTAACGGGGCGAACTGAAGGCAGAGACTGGCCCAGGTGGCGCCCGGCGCCCCCTGGAGGGGGTGCTGGTGGGGATGGCAGCCCAGGGACCATACTGCGCAGGGGTGGGCATTCTGGTCAGAAACACGGGGGTGCTGCAGAAGCACCCAGCCTCAGAGGAAAAGTTGGGAGGCTTTGCAGGTGGCCGAGCACCGGAAACTGGCCAGTTTGCTGCCGCCGCGGCCTGGCAGGGAAAGCGCAGACCGGAGCAGGGCCTCGCTGAGCTGTGAGGGGGCCGTGTCGGGGCGTGTGGCCGCGTCGGGCCACCACAGCTGCTGTTTGTTTGGAGAGTCGCTGGTCTGGTGCTGCATTGGGGCACCCCGCAGCTCCGGAGTGTCTCCTGCTGTCCCTGTGGTGGGACCCAGCCTGTAGTCCGGCCGCCCCACGCTGCAGTGGCGGGAAGACGCCATCTTGGGAGCCTTTGTGTTTAGGACTTTAGAATACTGACTCGGCCTCGGGTGAGGTAAAGGCCATTTGTGGCCTCAGGGACTCTGTTATCCCTGGTTTGTTAAAACAAAAATCCCTTTGTTGTTTTTGAACCTGAGTAACCTTACAGTGTGTGCGCAGGTGACGGACCCAGTGACCGGTAAACTATTTGGGCAGTGTTCTTGGCAATTCTAGTGTCCCTTGCTGTCCTGTGTCATCCTGACGATTTTACACATTGAAGGGCTGGCATTTTCCCCTAATCTTTGTTTTTATCTTCTTTCAGGAATCTTATTCACGATGCTGGTATTTGGACCAGCCTGTGGATTTATCTTGGGCTCCTTCTGTACCAAAATCTACGTGGATGCCGTCTTCATCGACACAAGTAAGGAGTGTATCCCAGTTGCTAACGACACCCACAGCCTTTCTTCCCCCACAAAGGGGGTTCCAGCCTCTTGGTTCTATAACCTTCCGAGGAAACGGTGGCCTGATGCACCCACCCGGAGCTAGTGGCCCACCTGGAATCCGGAGACTCTGCGTGAGGCCGGGACTCCAGGAGCCCCACTTTGTTCTGGGAGGCTGAATAACCAGAGTTTGTTTTACTCCTTAAGTCTGAATTGTCTTCATCTGTAAGTTTAAGGGTAACAGCCCTTAAACCCCATTAGTGAGAACTAAATGAGCGGATGAGCAAGTGCATGTCAGCGGGGGATGGTCTGCTCGCCTACCGGGACCAGCCACCGTTCTGGGGGTGTGCAGAGAGCACGATGAGACGATGTCTGAGAATTCTTTCCATGGCACATGGTCGTGAAAACATACCCCCTCTCAAAACACCTCAAACAAAGCTTGTGCATTCTTAGCTGAAAGAGCCAGTGTAGTTTTCAGAATGCTCTGGGTCCCTGATCCTTAGTTCACCTTAATTAAACAGTTGCTAATCAGGTACCCCAGCAGGGCTCCCCTGGAGTAGATACCCCACAGAGGGTGAGAGGGAGCCCTAGACAGGAGCCAAGCCCGGAAGTGATGTCTCAGAGCACCTGCTGCATTCTGTGACCTGGAGCCAGCAGCCGGCTCCAGCCTCCGCTCAAGGAGAAGGGCTCACTCCCCAGTATGTACCCTGAGGTGCAGGGGAGGCTGCCAGCTGGGGAGGCTGCAACTCCACACATGCCCACGAGAGGGCGCCATGGCCCCATGTGGCTGAGTGAGGGGATCACCGTGTCCCTCCTCCCCCTCCTCCTCCCCTCCCTCCTCCCCTCCCTCCTCCACTCCCTCACACCTCCACCCCCACCCCCCATCCCTCCTCAGGATCAATGAAAACAGTCCCTGGGCTCTCAATCCATCATCTCTCGACAGTGCCAAATTTACTAATTCACCCCAAAGAAATAATGTGGCTTTAAATCTAATCAAGTCGCTTTGCAAGTCTCTCCATTAAGCCTACTGAGATATTTGCGGCACAGATTTCCCAGTGGAAGGGAAGAAAGAGCCAAGCGCAGCCCTACCCGTTCGTGGGTTCAGGCGCTGGGTCTGTCGGGAGGGGCGGGGGGGGCTCCCGTTGAGCCCTTGCTGGCCGGAGCCCTGGTCCTGGGCCAGGCTGGGGCCCGGGCAGCGACACGTGACATTGGGCCACTGCCGTCTTCGTCTGTGGACAGAGGCAGCTTCCGAGGGGTGCACTGCCAGTGCCTCTGAGCTGGAAGACGCTCCGGCGTCACTCTCTGCCTTTCATCATGCAAGTGAGGGATCTGAGGCTGCGGAGTGGGGGAAGGGGTGCGCCACCCCCTGCGCTCCCACCAGGCGCCTCCCTCCGGCACCTCTTGGAGTAGGCGGTAGCTGCTCAGTAGCCAGTGACCCAGGAGCAGAGAGCCGGCCCGGGGTCCCCTCGCCTGCCCGCCCCGCCAGGCCGGCCTGCACCCGGAGCGTGGCCCCACCCAGGCTGGCTGTCTTCCTCCCACACCTGCGTCTGCTTGGGGCCCCTCCCTCCCTGGGGTGGGTGGTGGGCAGCAGCCACGCTCGGCGCTCACCTCAGCCGCGCTGGGCAGTGCCTGAGTGGGCGGCAGGCCCGCAAGTCCGTCTTTGTTTGCGGCCCTGGGAGGGCTGGAGCCGCGCTCGCCAGGAGAGGGCAGGAGAAGGCCGTCAGTGCTGTGGCGCCCGCCTTGGATGCTCGTTTCTAGCAAGTTTTGTTTTTCTGATGATGGGACGGAGACGTGGTCTGCCCGTGTGTGTCTGGGGTGTGCTGATTGGGGGTGACGGTCTCCTGTCTTCCCCCAGCAGAGACAGCCAAGACTCCCCCCCACCGTGGCTGTCCAACTCATGCTTGAGTCTGGCCATGGGCTGCCCCAGTGAGAGCTGGGCGGGCTCCGGGGGAGCAGTGGTGTGGAAGGGGGGAGAGGCAGGCGTGCGGGGAGAGGCAGGCGTGCGGGGGCAGGTGGGAGAGGTGTCTGGCACGCTGAGGCGGGGCCTGATGGGAAGAGACGGGCAGCCTGTGAGTGGACAGAGCTGGACGTATTGAACGGGCCAGCTGTGAGTGGAAACCCCGGGGTGCGGGTGTCCCCCAAAGGCCCCCCGCTGCACTCAGCCAAGGACTCTGTCCTGCCATGTTCCCCGGGGCTCGGCCCCAGCAGTGCCCTCTCCCAGGCAGCACAGGCCTAGCTTGAGAAACCGGGAGCAGCCACGTGCCCCCAGAATGTGATTTTCAGAGAATCTTCCAGCTGAGAGCAGGACCCAGAGGAAAGGACTTGGTGGCAGGATGGAGCTGACCCCGGTACCAGGGCAGCTTCATCAGGGGAGGGGACTGGCCCTGCAGCCCTGGGCTGACCATGGGGTGCAGCTGCAGAGGACGCCTGTGGGGGACACCTGTGGGGCCTCCCCTCAGGTGTGTATAGGACGGGGGAGTTGGGTCCAGAATCCCATCTCTGCTTGAATCCCAGCCACACCCCGTCCCCGCTGTCTGGGACTTTCTCCTCCTGGGTCTGACCACGGAGGACAGGTGCGAACCCCGAAAAGCTCCAAGGAGCCCCATGGAGTTGCCGGCGGCCAGCTCATCTCGCGGGGCTCAGGCCGCAGGCCGGTCTGCCCCCGTCAGCTGCTGGTTTCCCAGGCCGCCCCTGGAGGACAAAGCCTGGCGGTGATGACCTCACCTCCCAGACACCCCGGCCAGGCGGGTGGCCCCGCCCGGACTCGTGGTTCTGTGGCTGGAATTGAAGCGTCCATCTGTTGGCCGCACAGAAAAGGCCAACAAGCCTAGAGCCCGCAGGGCTGCCGCCCCACTGGCTCCTTCCTTCCTCACACGGGTCCACCCTCGGCTAGGCCCTGAGCGTCCACGCAGCTTCCCCCACCCCCACCCCCGCTCCAGTTTCTAACTAGGTCTGTCACTTCACAATGCTCCTGGAATCGAGTCCACAGCAGAAGTCTCACGAAATGGGTTAGACAAATAGGTAAATGGACTGGGGGTAAAGAGAACAGCTGCCCAGAGAGTCGTGCTGTCACATCCGCGGTGCTGGCCCGGAAGGAGACCGGGCTGGCCCCGATGTGCCCCTGTCCTCGCCACAGTCACAGGCACCCTTCTGGGCGGTGGCGGCTTTCTGACAGGTTTATCCCTGTCCTGGAGCTTTCGCTGGTGGGAACGGCCTGAGAAAGGGCAGGAAATGTCTGTGCCCGTCTGATCAAGGCCAGAGGAGCGGGCACTGCCCGAGCGTGCTCACTTTACCCCGTGGACACAGACCGGCCCGGCTGCCGGTGCCGGAGGAGCAGGGGCAGAGTGGATTTCCTGAAGCGAGGGCGTCCCGGGTCTGCAGAGGCTGCACCCCGGCCCGCGCTGCACCCGCCGCGCCCAGCCAGTGCTCCTTGCCGCGCCTGCCCCTCTGGTCTCCTCGGGCCTCCAGGGAGCCCGGGCAGAAGTGCCTGGGGCCTCACCCTCTGTTCGGAGCCCCAGCTGTGTCCCGGAGCTCGCACTTCCCGGCGCCCCGCGCTTGGAAGCACCTCGCCTTCATGCCACTGTGCTCTGCCCTCCGGAAGCGACAGGCACTGGGTAGGCCGGAGCCGCTGCCCTGGCCTGCAAGTCTGCCGTCCGCGCCAGGGGCTGGCCCGCCGCCTCTCCTGTCCTCGTGCACGCTTGCTGGAAGGCGCCTGTTTGCAAATGACAGAGCGAAAGTTCCCTCACCCAGCGTCACCGGCCACTGAGGAGCAGAGTCCGGGCCTCGCGCGTGTCCACTCACGTCTCTCCAGGACGCAGCCACTTGCAGGCAGCAGCCCACTGGTGCCCTGGTTTCTGTGGCTGGTGGGAAAGCACCGCTCTCCCGACGCGGTGGTCTCGGGCCCCTGCACCCAGCATAAGAATTCCCATCCGGGGCCCGCCGGGGCCCCAAGTCCAGACCATCGAGAGGGGCTGTCTGGGGTGCAGCGTGTGGCCTGGCTGTCCAGGGGCCTGTGTCCCCACGGCCAGCTGTGAGCTCAGGCCGGGCGCCTCACCTCTCTCAGGTTCCCTTGCAACAGCTGCGCGAATGGGGCTGATGAAAGCCTCATGCACCCCTAGGGCCCCAGGGAGGGGCGGCTGGACAGCCGAGAGCGCAGTGGGTGGACGCTACGTGCCGCTGGCCGTCAAAAGCAGCGTGGGCTTAAGCGTCTCCGCCAAGATGCCGTCGGGCCAGGCTCGCTTCTCCTCCGTGCCTGTGCGCCCTCTGGCCTGCAGCCCGTCCGTCTTAGGTCACAGGTGCCAGCCCAGGTCTCCAGGAACCGCCTTCAGGCTCCAGCCATGTGGACCCCACAAAAGGCAGTTTCTTGGAACGCGTCTGCAAGGGCTGCGTGCCAGGCTGGGGAGGGGGCTCCCCAAGGGCCTCCCCACGGTCACTCTGCACGAGCCCGTGGGTCTCAGGAGCTGCAGCCCTGGGCCACAGGGGTCACGCACCTGAGGTGGCTGCGAAGCTCCCCAAGAAGAGACTGGCCGAGCCCGAGCCCCTGACCAGGTTGGACGAGTCTGTCCACCCGCCACTTAGAAGCAGCCCCCTCCCGCGAACACTGGGCCTGGGAGTCCGTGGCCGAGAACGGCCGGACTGTGGCCAGGCGGCTCCGTCGCCCTCCCAGCAGCTCTGCCGGCGAGAGCTCGTGGCCAGAGGGCTGTGCGGGCCCACGGGCCAGCAGGTGGCAGAACTTGTCCGGGTACCGGCCGTGGACACCACCTGTGGCGCCCCTCACCATCTGCAGGCCGGATTTGAGGCCAGGACTGGGGTGTGGGCTGGGCCCCCAAGTGTGGCAGGGGCCCTGGGGGAGGGAGGCCCGAGCAGCCTGTGAGCAGCAGGCTGGGCAGCAAACGCCTGTGTCCCTCGTGCCTGGCCAGCGCCCAGGCAGCTCTGCCCGCCAGCTCCACCTGCACCCCGGGCGCCGGCTCTGCAGTCTGTTCAGACTGTTGAGGAGCGAGCGAGGCAGACAGAAAACGAAGGCGGAGAAGCGCGGGCTGGGAGAGCAGCGGCACCGGGAGGAGCGAGGGCTGCGAGCCCTGAGCCCGGCACCGGTGCTGCCTGCCCAGCGGGCTCGCCGGGGCGCCGGGGCCTCGCGCTCACTGCCCTTTCCCTTGCAGGTAACCTGGACATCACCCCGGACGACCCCCGCTGGATCGGAGCCTGGTGGGGCGGCTTTCTGCTCTGCGGTGCCTTACTCTTCTTCTCTTCCCTCTTGATGTTCGGGTTTCCACAGTCTCTGCCCCCACACTCAGACCCCGCCGTGGAGAGCGAGCAGGCCATGCTCCCCGAAAGAGAGTACGAGCGGCCCAAGCCCAGCAACGGGGTCCTGCGGCACCCCCCGGAGCCCGACAGCAGTGCCTCCTGCTTCCAGCAGCTGCGAGGTGAGGGCGGCTACAGGCCGGGTGGGCGGAGGGGCTGGGCGGCCCGCGGCTCTCCGCTGGGCAGGGGAGGCCAGGCCCTGCTTGCGCCGCACGACTTCGGGTCTGTGCTGGCTGTGCCCCCCAGAAATGAGCTCGCGTACTTCAGAAAACCAAAGGGGAGCCACTTCCCTTTTCCAAAGGGGCAGACTCGTGTCCCCAGTGGAGAGCGGCGGCTGGCCCAGGACCGGGGGCAGCAGACACCGAGGCGTGGACGCCCGAGTGTGGGAGGGGAGGAGGCCGGACCTGGGAGCACCTCTGAATTCTTCCATCCCCTTCGGAGCGTGGGAGCGGCGAAGGGCTTCAGGCCGCCCCTTGGCCTGCCGCGGGCTTTCTCTCCTAGAGAGCCACATTGAAAGCTCGTTTCTCGCTGCGCTCTGTCCTCCGCGCCCTCCTTTCCGGTGAGAGGTGTGTCCTGGGACAACGGCAGTGGCTCGGTCTCGGACAAAGCCATGCCTTCGGATGCGGCGACGCTCACGCAGCCCAAGTGGGGCAGAGAACTGTTCGTCCTGGCGCGCTCGCAGGGTGCCGCCTGGGCCGCCCTCACGGCCTCGGGGTGTCCCCTCCTGCCCCTGGGCCCCGGGGAACTTGGAAGTGAGTAGAGCGGGGCTGGGGCATTGTCCCAGGGTGGCTGGGGTGGAGGAAGGGGGTGAAGGCCGCGCCTCCTGAGGGGTGCACCCCCAGCCGGGCTCAGCCTGGGTTCGCGTGGGGGCTCTGCTGTACCTCTGCACGATGAGGTGTGGGTGCTGGCGGAGGACCTGGGGCCGCACCCGGGCTCGGCCCAGCTCCCCTGCCCTCAGGCCCCGTCTTTGGCTCCTCCTGCCGGCTCCCTTCCTGGGGCCGGTGTGGCTGTGAGAACTGGGCGCTGCCCCAGAGGACGGTCTGTGCTTAGAACCTGCTGGCAGTCAGGACAAGGCCCTCCCCAGAAGAGCTTCATTCAGTCTCCCCGTGTCATGTCCGGGCCGTGACCCAAAGGGGCCTGGCCAGGGTCACGCTGTCCATTGTCCTACTTCCAGTTGCAGTCCACCCGAAACATCTGAGCCCCAGGATGCAGAGAGAGGAGCCCCCGAAGCCCCCACTCTGTGTCCCCTGACCTGCCTGGGCTTGTGTCCCCAGGGGCATGTGCCCAGGAAGGGCGCCCCCAGGGCAGGCCATTGCAGGCATCCCAGTGGCTGCAGGCTGCCCCCTGCTGCCCTCTATTCACGCTGCGGCCAGCGGCCCATGGCCAGGCCGGCCGGCCGTGCGGGCCCCACTCCTCCCCTGGGCACCTCATCCCAGGCGGGTGTCTTGATTCTTGGGCCTGGAGCACACCGGCCCCTCCCACTGTGGCCCCCGCACTCCACGGGTCCCGGCTCCCGTGGCTCCGGCCTCTGCACTTGCTGTCGTCAGGGCCTGCCTGGGGCACAGGTGCTGTGCAGGAGCCTGGCGATGGCCTGGCCGCTGCAGCTGGGCAGCCGCGCGCTATGCGGAGTAACCGTCTTCAGCACAGGGCCCCCCGCCCCCAGCCTTTCCTGTTGAAGTCTCTGTCTTGACGCCACGCCTCCCAAGCCACCGGCTCCTGTGCGGGCTGCGGTCCAGGTGCTGCCCGGTCACACCGTCCAGTGTCTGGGTCCCCAGGAAAGTCGGCAGTGACCGCCAGCATTGGTGGCACCGCCTGGGTGCTCTGGGCGTGCCGTGGCCAGCGATGCACTCTCCGCGTGGGGACCCCCTCCCCAGCACAACGGCGTCTAGTAGTTATTAGCGGCGCTCGGCCATGGGCCAGAAGCCCCGGGCCACAGGCTCGCTGTCCCGCCACCTTGGCCACAGTCCCGGCATGCAGCGGTGTCTCCGGCCACTGCCCGCTCAGCCCTGAAGCCGGAAATCAAACCCCAGCAACCTGGCTTCTCAGAGCAGGTGCCCCGCCATCATTTTATGCAACCTCATTCAGGGAAACCTTCCCTGGGGCGTGGGGCCTCCCCTTCAGCATCCCTGGTCCCTTCTGTCTTGCGTCTCTCCACCTTCCTTCCTTTCCTAGCTCCCTCCTTCAGACAGCTGGCCGTTCCCTCCAGCCCTGGGGGGAACTGTTGTTACTAGACTTCCTGTTTATTATTCGGAGAACTAAGTTCCTGCAGACCCTCTGAATGGCCTCACTGCTTTGTCTTCAGAACCTCAGAACCGGGCCCAAATCCACCCTGCTCAGGAGCTGCTGTGACGACGGGCCCAGGGTCTGGTGTTCTGCTCTGCTCGCTGGCTGTGGGACTCTCTCTGCCTCAGTCCCCCCTGAAAGGAGCAGGGAAAGCTCTGGGGGCATAGGCTGCCTGTGGGTGGTCCGTGAGCAGTTAGAGAGACACTTGGCAGTTTCTCCCTCCCCAAGGAGCCGGAAGTTCCCAAGAAGTCTCCAACCACAGGCACGTCCTAAGACGAGAAGTAGAAACTTGTTTTCCCGAGACCTTACCCTGCTGCCATTCCCAGCGGCATGCTGTCCTGCCCTTGCTGGCACCGTGGTCCCGAGGAGAGGGGAGACGCTGTCCCCATCAGGAACCCCATGGGAGGCTGCATGAGGCAAGCTGCCTCCCGCCAGCCCACACCCCTCCCAGGTGCAGGCAGCAGGTGGGTTCGTGACTAAGCGAGGCGGACTGTCACTGTGCTGGCTGGTGTAACCTCGGGTTTGTCTGGGGCACCTCATTAGTTCCAGCCTCCTTGGAAAGTTAGAATTTTATGGGCTTAAACAAGTCGTTTGAGTGAAAAAGCCTGAGAAGTGGGGATGACCCCGGGATCACGGTAATTAATACCCCTTTTCAAATTGGGGCTTTGGAGGGCAGGCTGAACCTTTGAGAAGGAATCTCTTTGAGGGCACGAACAGTCACGGTAGTAAAACCTGGGGGGAGGGGGGGCCAGGAGGAACACAGACAGCAGGGGAGGAAGCTGTCATTCCTGGAGGCACATGACTCAGAAGAGCATGATCTTCACGCAGATAAGGCCCAGAGAGGCATCCCTGGGACTTCAGTCAAAGGGGCCTCAACGATTTTCACATCTAATTCCAGACAAAGTTCGTCATTAGACACTAAGACAAAAGCAGCAGGCGCTTCTCTCTCCAAAGACGCGTTTTCTCTGGAATAATTAACGTGCTTGCCTTGGGAGGGATTGTTCCCTTAACCAGAGTTGTCTTTGTTGAGCTAGGGTGGCCACCATCAAGGACGAGGAGATAGCCAGGCCAGAGACACCGCCTCCCCGGCACCAGGGGAGAACAAAGTCCCTAGTTAGATGATAGTGGCGGTATCAGCGCAGCTGGCCCGGTGGGAAGCACATTTGGCCGTGGTCCTGCTTCTTCTGAAGTGCCCGCGTCCGAGGCGTCTGTACCCTAGTGCAAAATGCAGCCCCCAGTAAAATGGCTGAGAGCCGTTTTCCTGGAGCATCCCGTGTGTCTGTGAATTCTTGGCCCTGTTTCCCGAGTCTCAATTATCTTTTTAAGTCTCAATCGTCTTCATTACAAAAGAGCATAATGACCGGCAGGGTTGTTGCCTGCAAAACTTACAGATAGGCAGGGGCTTTCGAGTTCACTTCTTGCACAAGGGTGCAGTGCTCCCCGGAAGGGAGCCACGGCTGCCCGGGGTCTCAGCAGTCCCTTGTCACAGGTGCGTCACAGCACCACAGCATCACAGCGCGCCACACACCATAGCAAACCAGCCTTCGTTGGGTGGCCAGGTCTCCAGATGATGGTGCCCAAAGGGCTTTTGTTCAGAGAAACAAATGCTTGTTACTGTTCTTGTTATTATTTTGTTACTCTCTTTATACGGCATGCATCTCTCTTTTGTATTTGTGAAACAGTCCATGTTTGTGGACAGTTGACATGCCACAAAGTATTTGCACAATACTTAACAATGTAGATTTAAGGAAGGAGGCTCTCCTATCATTTAAACACAGACTTTAAGTAGAACTACTTCTAGGTATTTATTTGCAATGACATTTCTAAAAGAGTCAGATTATCATAAATGTTTGAAATCCTGTAAAAAAGACACCTCACTCCTAAAGGCCAGTACGCTTGCAATAGAGCAGGGTATTGGATATGTGAATACCATGGATTTAACCATGTTTTCTTAGCAACTTTATTCTTTTTCATACACTTCAGGTGTTTGTTTTATTTGTGTGTACATTGACTTAATCCCAGAATTGCCTCCCTGAGGTTTCAGTGCTTCTAGAAACACCCAGCACAGCCAAGAGCCCCAGCCCTGGTTACTGTCTGCTTTTTCAGGATGTAGGATTGGGTGGCTCAGCCCACAGCAGTTCTGAGCTTCCAGTCATCCGATCCGCTCGTTCCCATAACTAAGTTCCTTTTATTAAGTCAGAGCATTCCGGAGTCCCTTTCTTTTATCTAGATTTCTTACAGCTTGCGATCTTTCCCAGAAATGATAAATTTTAAGTTTTGTGTACCTGTCATTCCCGACCCATTGTTCTGTCATCTTGATTTATTGCGCTTGTCTGTTAACATTATTAAAAACTTATCTACCAGCTATTATTATTTTATTCTAATTAGTTGGGCCATTTCGAGGTCTCATCTCCTAGGAGATGAGGTTAAGCCTGTGTAATTAGCCCTTCTTTAGGACAGCTGGCTAATCCATCACCCTGGAGCCCACCCTGGAACAGTCCCTGCTCACATTTATTCTGTATGACCAGTGGCTGGTTCTCCTGGACTTGGTGGCGTGGCACTTGGTTTATCTGGGACTCTCGCTTGTCTTTGTCATCCACACGGGTGGGAACAAGAACACCATGTGCCTGGTGCTCTGCTTTGTCACGGAGACAGCAGAAAGGAGGCACAGTTCTGGGACAAAGCTCCGCCTTACCCACCATACCCACCTGTGCCATTCTGTCCCTAAAGCTCTTCTTTAAATATCTTTAACTCTATGTATTTTATTTTTTAAAAAGATTTATTTATTTATGCACACAAGAGCTGGGGTACAGGCCAGAGTAGCAGGAGGTGAGAGAATTCACCAGAGACAAAGTAGGGAGCAGAATAGGCAGATCGATGGAAATACACTGCTGAGGGCAGCAGCGGGCGAGGCAGGAGAGNTCTGCTGCGCCATGTGGGTCCCCAAACTGGCCGGCGGCAGGGATCGAACTCGTGCTGCAATGGCTGCGGTTTGCTTCATAGTGCGTTGCTTAACCCGCTGCGCCACCAGGGAGGCCCCAAACTCTCTGTATTTTAATCTTGTATTGTCATAACAGTCCTATGGCCACACATTAGATGGATCAGTTATGTTTTAGGTAAATTTCTGTAAGTCCATGCTGCGTGGTGCCTGTGGCCACTGTCTGCAACCCAGCCCCACCCATGGGGGTATCTGCTCGAAGAACACGGGGTTCTGATACCAGAAATACTGAGAACCGTGATCACTTCCAAAGGTTTTGAGAAAACTAATCTCCATTTCTAAGAGGCCCACGCCCACGTTAAGAGGATACCTTGGCCCTTTAAGAGAGGTAGGGTGTAACGATACCATAAGAAGGAGATGTGTGACCCCGGCAGGCCCCACTTCCCAGCCCCGTTACATTCAAAGTGAAGCTCAGGCCTCCTGGCTCCTCGGCTGAGTGTCAACTCTCATCTGGGCCGCGGACAGGGCCAGGTCTTCTGGCTGGGGTGTCCATGAGGAAATTCTAGCTGAGGAAGAGGCTGGGGAACATGTGCAGGGAAGATGTGGAGGCAGTGTCCCCCTGAGAGAAGCCCCTGCCCCCCGGCACGTGCAGAGGCTGGGGAAGGTAGAAAGAGCCGGCTGGACTGGGGTCGAGGAGGGGGAGGCAGAGAGAGTGTGGTGAGAGCCCGGGGAGGGAAGGGGGGGCAGGGCCTCGGGCCCAGGTGCAGACCTCGCCCTCCGTGGGGTTTTGAGCAGGAAAGAGACGGGCTGACCTTGATACCCGGCTTGATACCCGGCCAAAGACCCCAGTCGGGGTGCTTTGGTAGCCCCCAAGGAGAGCTTTTGGAAGCTTTTTCCAGGGAAGTAACCATGGAGATGGTGAGAAGGGATGTGAAGTTTGTGATCGCGCTCGCGCTCTCTCTCTTTATAAACATATATAATATATACGTATGATCTCTGTATAAAATCTATGTATGATCTCAGTCTTTATAGATATAATATATACATATGATTTCTCTATATATAATATATGATCTCTCTATATATAAAAATCTCTGCGCGCTCTCTATATATACATGTGTGTGTGTGCATATATATGCATGTATGTGTGTGTGTGTGTGTATAAAAGAGCACTGGAATTTCCCTTTTGAAAAAGCAAACCCCGACTCCTTTTTTTGGTGGGGTGGGGCGGGAAAGGAAAGGAAATAGCGTGTGATTGCTTATAAAACATTGCAGTGTTTCAGTGACCTGTAAGGAAAGGCCGGTATAGCCGCCCCGTTTTAGCGGCTGTCCTCGTGCGGACAGCGTCAGCACATGGCCTCAAAGCCAGCGTTTCCGTGAGTGCAGGTGGCTCAGGACGTGGCTTTGCGCCTGAGCCGCGGTGTCTGCTCTACGTGCTGAACTGGCAAAGGCAGTCTCGGGGGCTCGGGCAGGAGACCTGCCTGCAGTCCAGCGTGGCGAGCCGGCCTCTGCCCTCTCCCTGCAGTCATCCCGAAGGTCACCAAGCACCTGCTCTCCAACCCTGTGTTCACCTGCATCATCCTGGCCGCCTGCATGGAGATCGCCGTGGTGGCTGGCTTCGCCGCCTTCCTGGGCAAGTACCTGGAGCAGCAGTTCAACCTCACCACCTCCTCCGCCAACCAGCTGCTCGGTGAGTCTGCCCTGCAGCCCCGGGGCCGGGCCAGCAGGTGTGTGTGACCCTGCCGTGTTTGCGGGGCCCACCGGCCTGGGCCCCACAGCGGGTGTGGGCCCCGCCCAGCAGGAACCCCACAGTATACTCTCAGCGGAGCCTGACCTGCCCCAGAGTTGCTAAAAGTGCCTGATAACTAAGCGCTAAAATATGAAATGTATCCAGGAAGCGCTGGGACCGGCCAGGAGTCAGTGGGGTGGTGTGAGCCAGGGAACTGGGGGAAGATGCAGTGAGGACGAGGAGACTGGAGGCGGATCTTGAGAGCCCAGTCGGCTTGGGTCAGACGCACAGGCAGGAACTCGGCATTGTGAGATCCACCACAGCTTGAAAGCTGTGCCCTCCCCTGCCGGCCCCTGCCAGACGTAACTAAGGGGCCGTGCACAGCCCCTCCCAGATCAGGCCTGGCCCGCCCTTCCCACAGATGACACACAGCTGCTTCCGGGGCCTTGGAGTTGGCACACTAAAGAAAGCAGCATGCCCTCTTGAGGAGCAGCATTGCCTGGGGACAGGCTGGCAGTCTCAGCAGATGGGGGAGAGGGCAGAATCAGGAGGGACTCCCAGGCTTGTGGCGTACACAGCTGGGGGCCCCACTTGGACCCTGGAAGCAGCGAAGAGTCAGCACTGTAGGGGAGATTCCAAGTTCACACTTGTGAAGCAGCTGCGTGTGAGATGCTGTTGGTGTGTCTGGTGACACCCTGACTAGTCACCTGTCCCCGAATACTGTTCAGGTAGTTGCGGGACCTCCAAAACTCAGCCAGTGCTGACGGGGAGCCTGTGGCACAGAGACGCTAGGCAGCAGCGCTGGTGCGTCTCCGTCTTGTGCTGCGGAACGGCTACTGACAGCGAAGGTGCGCATTAGAGGACATGTGGCTGAGATGGCCAGGAAGGAAGGTGCATCCGCAGCCCCGGTCTGTGTTGTGGAGACGCTAAGTTGGCAAGAAAGCCCGCCTGGAAGTGGAGCCGGCGGCGCCACCTCCTGTCGCCGGAGGCTGGTGGGCCTGGCGGGCTCCGAGCCGGTGGCAACGGGTTCGTTCGCATCCATGTTTGGGAGCAGCTGGTTACCCAGGGAGAATGTGCAGGACTGGGAAAAAAGGGGTGAAAGGCCGACCACGGGAAGGAAGATGAAGCCCAGGAAGTATAAGAGCAGCGCCTGGAAGAAAGACGGGGTGGCGGGAGTGAGGGAGAGACCATCCCAAGACGGACGCAGCAAGCTCAGCCACCGCGCGAGCCGGGCTGGGCCTCTACCTTCACACGTGGGGTCGGGGAGGAGCCCCGGCCCCGGCAGAGCGCAGCTGGCAGGAGGTCGTTGGGCGCCCTGGGTGGACGTCACAGGCGGTGGGCCCTTCATCCGAGCTGCTGGGAGGACGCAGCCCAGAGTGAGTCCCGGCCTCTGAGACTCCCGGACCAGCTTGCGAGTCCAGTGGGCTGGACCAGTCTAGCCCACTGCTTGCGAGTCGGCGGCTGCGGAGAGACCAGCCAGCGGCACTTTCTCATCAGCCCTTCCTGCGGCTCCCCGCATGGCCGGGCACAGAGGCAGGGCGCCAGCCAGCCCCCCGCCGATTCCTATGGAAAACCACAGAAACCCTGCTCCCCTGCGCCAGCGGGCGGGGCCATAGGAGCAGCTGGAGCTCCAGGAACTCAGCTTGCTGGTGGAGACAGGAGGTGAGGGGCTTGTGGGGCGCACGGGGGCCAGTTCAGCAGCCCCCCGCCCCCTGCAGGCGCACCCAGTGGAGCCTATGGCATTTATAGCTCCACGGGCTCAGCATCCAGAGCCGCCTCCTGCAGAACCCCCCAAACTGGAAGGCACCCAAGTGACTGTCAGCAGAAGAGGTGAATAAGGTGCATTAATTCTAGAATGTTCATGCAGTGGATGATCACACAGCTTGAAAAAGAACTTGGACAGATGCCTCAGTGTGCGTTCCAAGACGTCACACACTTGAGCGCACTTTATGTCCGTTAAAAAGGGGAAACAAAGTAAAGTAATAAGGGCCAGAGGTGGTGACCCAAGGCGGGGACTAACTGGGAGAGGGTTCCCCGGAGCCTGTGGGCTGCTGGAAAGGTTTTAGGCTCGACGCAAGTGGCGGTTACAGTGGTGTACGCAGATGCAAAGATCCGCCTGCTCTCCCTTCAATGTGCACACTTCTCAGGACGTAAGGTATCTCGATTTCTCAAAAAAAAAAAATTAGAATCCCACTGAGAGGATGTGGCTGGGCCACCAGCCTCTCTTTGGGAACCGCTAGGCGAGGACCAGCCGTTCACTTCACTTACCCTTGTAAGTAATTACTCTTACTGCCCGCTGCTTTCTGAGCAGCACTTCCAGAAGGGAGTAGCAGAACGCAGCAGCCTTTAATATCTGCTGGACAGAGCGGGTGAAGTGCACCCCTCTCTACTTACAGTTCCAGCTTCTTCCTTCTACCAGGGACCTCTGGGGCTTCACCCTGCAGCTGCCAGAGTCTCCCCTCACCTCCCGCCTCTGTGCCGCTGATCCTTCTGTTTTGCTCCCACGGCACGGTGACTTCGATGCCTGCGCTGTATCTAGAACAGATCCTGAGTGTTCTGCAAACAAGCAGATCGATGGTCTGCAGGGCAGAGAGCAGACAACGATCGTGCCCTCTCGCAGCTGGCTCTCCACAGTGACGTCTGGCGGGGGGGGCTCAGCGGGGGACCTTCTCCCACCATGCCCATGCGGCCCAGTGGCCCACGTCACTGTCCAGCCGGCGGCCCGCACGCCCCGGCCCAGTGGACCCTGGGGGCTGCAGGACGAGGTACAGAGGCCCTCCGGGGAACAAAAGGAGCAGCAGGAGCCTCAAACCAGGCCTGTGCAGAAAACACCTGGCCACTGGGTTCTTACGGTCACCCAGGACGTCGGGGCCAGGTCGCCCCACAGAGTCTCCAGCAACCGTTGGGAGCCAAGTTCAGAGAAGAGCAGCATAAGAGCTGACTGAGCAGGGCCCTGTGCACGAAGGTGAACGGGACTCAGCCTGCGTCCGTCACTGTGGCGAAGTGGAGTCTGGGGCGCTCTGGTTCGCGCCTGCACGTTCATGCCGCATGCCCACCGGAGGGAGAGCCCGTGGAGGAAGGCTCGAGGAAAGGGGCCAAAAGCTCATTGCCATAGCTACCGCCACCGCCAGGTGACACTCCCTCTGTCTTGCCGGGAAATCAACCAGCACCCAGAGCCGCTCTCCCGACGCGCCCGCGCACCCCCACCTGCTCGCCAGAATAACCCACGCGTCCCAGGGATAATCCTACAGGTGCGCTGTGCGCCGGGCCCTGTGCTGGACGGCGGGCGAGACCGCCTTGTCTTCTGGGGAGCTGGATCTTAGCAGAGAGCCACTAGAGAGCCAAAAATAAATGAGACGGCGTCAGATTGTGGGGCGAGGCTGGAAGTAATAAAACAGAGCAAGAAGGGCCCAGTGAGGGGGGCGGGGGCCTCACTACAGGGCCGCCCCGAAGCGGTCAGCAGTCAGGGACGGTCACAGGGCAAACCGGAGGTTGGGGGCCGAACGGGCTTGTTCCAGGGAGAGACAGGCAGGAGGAGTGGGCGTCAGTGGGCGGCACCGGGACCTGGGCATGTGTGCAGAGGCACGGGGGCGTCGGGTCGTTCCTGGAGCAAGCGGAGAAAAGGCCCAGCTATTCCAAGACATCAGCTAACCCAGGGACGTGGTGTCTCTTTAAAATGTGACATGTGCTATTTTCTTGCACAGCCCAGGCATCCTGATTATTTCTTCCCCTAATATAAAAATTAATTTGCAGCCCCTTAGCACATGCCAGCTGGTGGATGTAGTCGGTTGACCTCGGGGTCTGCTGATTGGCAGGGAGGAGGCAGGCTGGGCTGGAAAGTTGGCTATGCACAGTGTGCGCAGTGGCTGAAGGCTGCGTGTCAGAGGAAGCGAATCGGAGCAGAGCGAGACCAGACGGGACACTGGCGCCTGACGAGCCCTTTGGCCTGCAGTCCCTCATGTCTCCAAGATTCGGGAGCAACAGACTCGGTCCTGCTGCCTTGCAGAGAACTCTGATTATAAGAGCAGGGAAGTGGCAGGCCAGGAGCACACCCAGCGCCACGAGGCTGATTGCCAAGCTTGGCTGCTCCCCGAAAGGCCAGGGCTGGGGAGGCTGTCTCCAGGGGCTCGTGGGTGTAGTGCTGTTCGTGAAACAGCCTCCGGACCTCCAGGAAGTGCCCCAGCCTGATTAGAAGAGAGGGTGGAAAGGTCGCAGGCACCCGGGCCCCCCACTCCCCCATCACAGCAGTGCACAGAAAGCCCATACACCCCCACTTTGCAATATTTATACACTTGCCCAGAACGTGCACGGTTTAGGGAGCCCCAGATGTCTGCCTCTCGGCTGCCCCACACCAGTAGTGTGTCTGCACCCATTTTCCTGTGGGCTCCCTGAGGGCAGAGACTGCGGGGCCCGTGGGGAGGGCGCCCCTGCGCGGGCTGGCCCGCCTGGCTGCCTGCGGGCCTGCACCCCTGCTCACGCTCCTGTGCCCCCCTCCCCCCCCCAGGGATGACGGCCATCCCGTGCGCCTGTCTGGGCATCTTCCTGGGCGGCCTCCTGGTGAAGAAGCTCAGCCTGTCTGCCCTCGGGGCCATCCGCATGGCCATGCTGGTCAACCTGGTGTCCACGGCTTGCTACGTCTCCTTCCTCTTCCTGGGCTGTGACACGGGCCCCGTGGCCGGCGTCACCGTTCCCTACGGAAACTCGTGAGTACCTGCCCCGCTCCGCCGGCGCTCGGGGGACGGAGCCAGCGGGACCCCTTGGGCCTAGAGGGCAGACGTGCGCCCGGCGGCCGAGAGCCGGGGGCAGTGGGACGCTCGGGCCCCAAAGACTCACTTAGTATTTTTGCACTGGACTTTAGGATTGATGTGAAAATAGAAAATAAAGATGAATTTTACTTTAAAATTCACGTAAAACAGGAGACTTCAATAGTCCCTTAAATTTACCCTCAGAAACCATTGTTAGACTTGCAGTAATCGAAGGGGCTGGTATCGGTCAGGATGTGAGGGGACGGTTAAGAGAGGGGAAGGGCATTGCTAGGTTCTTTTGGAACCACCTTTCTAATCTCTCCGCTATTATCCCAAGAATTACCTTTCAAGGGGGTGACGGGGGAGACCAGCTGCCCCCTTCTCCATGGGCCTCTGAGAGTTCCTTGTGAATTCAGCCTGGTACCCAGGGCTGCCATGTGGCTGGGAGATGTGGTTCCTCTCTTCACCTGCCCCCTCCTCCAGCCAGGCCACCAGGCCTGCTCCTGCGGTTAAAGCCAGAAAACGCAGTAGAGCCAGGACTTACCTTCCACCCTGCAAGTTCTCCTCTACCCTACGCCAACGGCCTCCTCCAGTCCCCGTCCCTGCCCTGCCCTGGCTCCCACCTACCACCCACAGTGCCTCTGCTTTGCGTGGAATGGCAGACCCCGGCCCTTGCTAGTCGGCTCTCAAGCAGGACACTTGGAGTGGTTCAGGGCACAAGGCCTTTCTAGGATGGAGTTTTCTTCAGTAAGAGAAGAAAAGGACTCGGGGCCTGCAGCCACTGCCAGCTCTGCCGAAACCGGCGCGCTCCCGACCCTCCTCTCGGGCGTAGGCGTTACGTGCATTCAGGCCAGCGACATAACGTGGCTGTGCCTCAGTTTCCTTCCCTGTAAACCCCAGGGAGCGGTACTGAGAGTAAAAGACAATACTGTCGCAGCACGAATAGAGCTGGCGGGGAATCTCCAGCTGCCCATCGCCACCAGGATGGACTGCTCTGAACCCCGGAAGCTCCGTGGGAAATACCAGGGCAGAGGAGACACTTCCTCTCCCCCAACCCCATGCTAGCAGACACCCCTCCACCCTTCTCTCCACTCCCCTCCACCCTTCCCCCCTCTGCAGTTTGCTGGCTGCTCATAACAGCGCCTTTAATGGTGCAAAAGGAAATGCAGAAGCCCCGTGCTGTTTCTCAGAGCTGCAGGTCTCAGGTGGCAGTAGGCGTTGAGGGCAGTCTGGCTGCAGGGGACCGAGCCTCCGAGGCCCCGTCTGCCGGGAGGGGCCACACAGACCAGGACCCGGTGGTGGGTCCAGTGGAGAGGAAGGAGCGAGACCTCAGCCGTCCGGAGAGGCTCCTGGCGGAGGCGGCCCTCAGCGGGCCCAGCTGCTGTGCAGGGAGGGTCAGGGCCAAGGAGGAGAAGAAAGGGTGTGCCCGTGCCCATGGCTGCCACAGAGGCGACCGTGGCCTGTCGGAGGCCGGCCTTGCTCTCATGGTTCTGCGTTTCCTTTTTTCCAGCTCAGCTCCTGGCTCGGCCCTGGACCCCTACTCGCCCTGCAATAAAAACTGTGAATGCCAAACCGACTCCTTCACCCCAGTGTGCGGGGCAGACGGCGTCACCTACCTGTCCGCCTGCTTCGCTGGCTGCAACAGCACGGTGGGTGCGCTCGCCGGGGCGGGCGGGCGGGGCGCGCAGGCGCCAGCGTGGCCTAAAACCCAGGGCAGGAGCGGGCCCTCCGCAGAGGCCGAGAGGACGGCAGAGGTTCAGGGCCCCGCGGGGCCAGACCCACAGGGACTGAGCGCCCGTCGACAGAAGAGTCTAGGCCCAAGAGCTCCTTCCGCAGGGAAGGCCTGTTCCGTGCACAAGCAGACTGCCGGTCACGCTGCTGGCACTCTGCCCCTGGCGTGACTCGCGCACTCAGCCTGCCGCTTCCTGTGGGTCAGCAGGAGGACCTGCTGCTGAGAGGCTGTCACCACGTCACGCTGACCCCCACCAGGTGTTTGTCCCACCTGACCGGCTGCGCCCACACCACTGCCCTGCTGCGGGCCCTGCAGGGCTGGGCACCCAGCTGACCTCACGGCCCGGGATTGCTCCTCCCGAGCCGTCAGGGTGATTCCTGCAACACCTTGTGCGGTGCCTGTCAACTAAGTTTGCTTGCCTGGCCTCTGCCAGTGTCCTGCTTCCTTCCTTCCTTTCCTTCCTGCTTCTTTCCTTCCCTTCCTCCCTGCTTCCTTCCCTTACTTTCATTTTTACCCGCACCCTACCTGTCTTTTCATAATTTTCCCACCTGCTAGGTAACTCCTATTCATCCATCAGTACCCTACTCAAATTTCCCCTCCTCCGTGAAGCCGTCCCTCCCTTCTTTGTCACCGGGGCCCTGGTCTCTGCAGTCCTGGTGCCTGTGTTTCCTGGAAGACCTTGTTTCGTGGCACTGCAGGGGGTGCTGGAAGTCTGGTCTGCCCTGCTGTGAGCCCCTAAGCCAGGGCTAGCTTGCAGGAGTGCCCTCTACGTGATGTGTCTGAGGACACAGGTGAAAAGGCAGGTGAGAAGGAGCCGAGTGGCTGCTTTCAGGGAGCGTAGAGTTGGGGTCATTTGTTTCCTCCCGTCTCCCACATCCTGTGTCTTTGGGGAGCAGCAATTTCCCTGAAAGAAAAAAAATCGATCATTTTTCATTTTCAAACATTTCATTTTTCCTTGCTTTTAACATTTACATTCCTGACTGGTTATTAACATTTTTCTACAGAGAAATAAATCACGATGGGAGGGGGGCATGGAAAGAAAATGGATTTCTTTAAATTAGATGATAAAGCAATTTCTTTATGTGGCTAGAAATGAATTTTTAAAAAGGAATGGGGCCTTAAGAATGGTTAAAACAAAAATACCAACTATTCTTTTTCATGACAACAGCTTCATTAACATTTTAATATGCAGAGAGTCCGTCATGAGTCAGGCTCGGTCATCGTGTGGGTGGAGGCACCAGGCGAACTCAGCACGGTCCAGTGTCCGAGCCGAGCAGGTCTCTGTTCTGGGGCCTCCGTGGCCAGTGGCTCTTCCTGGCGTGTCAGGAGTCTCGCCGCTGCCGAGGCAGCGAGCTGCGGGGTGCAGCTGGGGTGCAGCTCTGCTGCCTGGCCTGGCGTTACCACCGACTCCTGCTGCGGCACGGCCCTGGAGGCTCACGCTGTCCGCTGGTGCGGTGCCGGCGAGGCGGGAGCTCCCCCCGGAGCAGCTGGCTGGGCGGCGCGTGGCCCGCTCCGGTCGAAGCCCGTCTCTGGCTCCCAGGGGCAGGGAGGGCTTTGGGGGTGCAGAGCCATGCCAGCCCCCACAAGAGGCCCTTGTGATGGAAAAGCCCCCCCCGCCAGCTGTGAGACCTGCCACGAGGTGAGCTTCCAGGCCGGTGCGGCCTCTCACGGCCATCGGGGCCCGCGCAGGAGTCTCAGGCCACCGTTCGGAAGGGATCAAAAAGCAGCCGCAGGCTTTTCGTCTGTGCCGGGTGCTCTGAGAACACGCGGTGGGGTCGCATCCGGTGCGTTCGCTCCCCGCTCCTCCGTGTCTGTCTCCCATGCCGCCCGCCAGCAGCTGAGGCTCCTCCCGCTCCGCCTCTCTCCTCTTGCCCCTGGCCGTGCAGCCCACGCCGTGCTGGGCCTCCTGGTGCCCCTCCTCCCCGCCCCTCCGTCACCCGTGGGGCCTCACTGTTCTGCTACCACCTGGGAAGGCCGTGCAGTCTCTGCGGGGGGCGCGTGTCCACCCACCAGGCCCGGGTGACTCAGAGGCTCCGGCATGGGGGCGGGGCCTGCCCGGGCCAGACCTGTCTCTGTCTGCCTCTGTGCTTCCCTGCTAGGACACCGCCTCCCCCCGAGGGCCTCTGTGCACCTGCTGCATGGGCTCTGCCTCGTGGTCTGGTGCCGGCTACGTCTCCTCGCACCTCCTGCCTCTCAGGGACACCGCGAGCCCTCCCCGCTTCCCACGCACACCAACTCCCCCTTGCCGGGCCTTTGCACGTGCTGCTGCTGCGGTCGGGGATAGTCGTGCCGCCTAAACCCGCCTTGTGCCAGGGCGGCCTCCTCCCTCCACAACTCCCTCGACCTGCTTGCTCTGCAAGGCCCTTCCCGCAGGTCCCGTGGCTTGTGTGGCCCTCACTCGGGGGGCGCAGGTGTGGACCCTGCTCCCAGGGCCAGCTCGGTGCTGGTGGCACAGGGCCCCGGGGCCCGGACCACGCACGTCTCTCGACCGCAGCAGGCAGGCGGCTGGGTTGGCAGGCGCAGGCTTCAGGGCCAAAGATAAACTCGCTCTTTGTTGGTCCCTTGCCGCTGCATAGCTCCCCGTCAAGACCGGTGACGGCTTCCCAGACTGGGTCAGCTGAGAAGCCCGTTGGTAACTCTGATCGGGGAGGGTCTGGTTGGCGCCAGCCACTCCCTGGGCCTGGCCCTTCCTCCCTGCCCTGGGCCGGGTCTCGTTTCTCGTTACTTTCTAACCCTTGGGCAGTGGCCATGGGCGTTTCCGGGACTGCGTTGTAATATACAGTTTCTAATTGTCCTCGCTGCCTGTGACCAGAGGGTGACCAGAAAGACTGAGCGTTGGTTCCGTGAGCTTCCCTTGGCATGGCTTGCCCAGGTGGCCTCTGAGCCTTTCACTCTCGAGTAAGGCTCCGGCAGGCGCTGCTGTGCGGCCGCCTGACCTCTGGAGGCCGCATCCCTTGATGATCTGAATAACTGGCTGAAACACGCTTCTGTCAGCGCCAGGCACGTCAGGGCAGTGGCACGGCCGCCATCCGGCCCAGACAGCGACTGACCCGTGCCCGTCCGCATCGAGCGCTCCCAGGACGCCTGCTCGGCGCTCAGGGGGCTCTGTGGAGGGAGGGACCCCCGAGAGCACCCCGGTCAGGCTCTCAGCCCGGCCACGCGTGAGTTTTCACAGCGGGTCCCAAGCCCCGCCCTGCAGTGGGCCCGGCTTCAGTGGGTGACCGGCGGGCAGCAAAGGTGCTCCCCACGGTGCGCCCTGCAGACCCATGGCCCACGGCAGCGTCCCCAGTGCCGTGGCCCAGAACAGCCACCCCCATGCACCCTGGGCAGGGGCTGAACCCCTCCCCAGCTGAGAACCACCGCTCCCGCGGAAGGGATGAGCTCTTGAGACCTCGTCTTTCTAGAAACAGACCAGCACGGATCTGACACTGAGCACCCCACTTCAGTCTCGGGCTGGGCGGATGCCCCGCCAGCGTGACTGCAGAAGGGACAAATGCGGCATCGCACGTGCACCTGGCTGCAGCCAGACGGACCAGGCCGAAGCAGGCTGGGCCACTCAGGCACGGACCTGGTCCTGGCCTCCCTCCCAGGTGCACCAGCGAGCACACGGTGCCTGCAGGGGCAGCGATGAGCGGAGCTGAGAAGTGAGTGGCCCTTCCGCCTCCGCCTGGCCCCTGGTCCCCGGCCCCCGTGCATCGTTCTACCTGTGTCTGGCCCGCAGGCTGGGAGGTTGCAGCCCCTCACAGCCCGTCCCCACGCACCAGGACTGATGGCTGAGTTTGGACCCAACCTGGTGATGGCTGGCCAGCCGGAACCCAACTGTTCTGGAGCCGAGCCCGCCCGGGGCGCTGCCACCAGGTCCCGGGCTCGGCCCTAGAACCAGGGAAGAGGCGGTGAAGGGCGCGAGGCCGCGGTAGAGCCATGTGTGCGGGAACCGCCAGGGCAGCCCGAGGCGTTCACAGCCGTGTCGCATGAGAGGGCACGTCGCACACGCCGTCGCGCCGTGCGTGACCCGCTACCAAAGGCAGGAAGGCCTGGACGCGCGGCACGACGGAAGCCCCTGCCGCTGGAGCAGGTTGCCTCTGGCTCAGACTGAAAAAGTAACTGCCGTCTGGTTTTCACCTTTTTCCTGAGTGTTTCTAACAGTCTCAAAGTTTTTCCAACCTGGAGAAACTGTTTATTTTAAAAGAGACGTGGCACCCGAGGCCCGGTGTGCTGCGCTATGAGGGAAGCGGGGGGCAGGCAGGGCAGCGGGGGCACCGCGGAGGTGGCTGGGGCGCCAGGGGAGGGCGTGCGCTCCAGCTTCCCTGAGGAGGGGGGCAGCCGGCCCCGGCCTCCGTCGTGATGCACACGAGGGCCCCCCGGGGCCGGGCAGGGACACCCCGTGGGCTGCATGTGAGCAGACGGCCTGGCCTTGCCCACGTCCTCCGGGGAGGGCCGAGCCTGGAGAAGGGGGAGAAGCTGCAGGAGCCAGGAGGGTCTGGCGTTCATCCTGAGCGCAGCCAAGTCCTTCCCTTCCTGCTCTGCCCCTCTCCCTCCCTGGCCGGAGTGAGCGTCCCTGCTCCCCAGCGAGCAGCAGCCCTCACCGCCCCTTCGGCAGGAGGTAATTAAGGCTCCAGCAGGACGGTTAAGGAGGTGAGAGGTGCACTGCTTTCATCTCAGAAGCTTCCTCTATGGCCATTATCCTCCAGCCTGACCCTGGCCTGAGCCGGCCTCCTGCAGCGTCTCCTCTCCCGCCTGTAGGTCGCTGGAGGTGCTCTTCCTGATGAGCTCCGAGGCCCCTGCTTGGAAGAGCAGCTTGGGGTGGGCCAGTGAGGTGAAGCGCTTCTCGGCTACAAAAGGACGCTAACAGATGGCAGGAGAGTGTCGGAGAAACTTCACCGCCTCCTGAAAGCCTCCGTGAATGCCTAGGACCCCGGAGCACGCTCGCAAGAGCACAGCGTCTCCATCTATTGCGGCAGTGCTGCCAGTGCCCGCCCACGCTCAGCGGCTAGGGAGCCGGCCAAAAGGGTGAGAGATGGCCCAGGCCGGGCGCGGAGCACCGCGTGTGCCAGCGCACTCTCTGCAGAGTCCCTTCCTGGACAGCAGCACCAGGGCCTGACAAGTGGGAGCCGTCGGTGCTTCCTGGCAACTGAGCATGTTAGAAGTGCAGCATCGGTCTGGGCCGTTCACGTGGCCAGCAGACCCCTAACGCAAATGCCGTCGCCCCTGAGAAGTCTTCTCTCAAGCTAGAAACTAGCTCTGTTTGTGCGCTCGATCAGAACTGATGCGGTGGGGCGGGGCGTGGGATGGGGACCCACACAAAACAGCTCTATCCGCCAGTGTTTTTGAAACATGACAAATGTCTTGTTCTTGTAACGCGAGCTGTCAAAACAGCACGCCTGTGATTTCCTTCATCAGTAGCAAAGGCATCCGCAGTCCCACAGAGTGGTCTTTCTGTTGTTATGGTCTCCAGCTTTCTTGTCATTATTTATCCCCATCATTGGAACGTTTCTTGATTTAAACTAATGACTGAGTGAGGCACAGGAGTACGATTTGCAGTGACTGTGCTATTTGTCTTTCATTTTTTCACGCTTTCGAGTTTTAAGTTTGGGGAGTGAATGGTGTTTGCAGGGGTCAAGCATCAGGAAGTATAAAGAGGAGGGAGCGGCGCGTGTTCTCGGGGAGGGACGTGCCAAGTGGGGCAAAGGCTTGGGGCCCGGCTGGCGTGGCCCCGGTGGGCCCAGCACAGTGGGCTCCATCTGCCCTGGGGCCAGGTCGCGGAGCTGCGGGATGGGAGGTGGGGAGCAAGTGAGGGGCAGCACCGCCGGCGGCCTGGAGAGAACGCGGTGCATCCTGGCCTGCGTCCTCGTGTGGTCTGCCTTCTGCGTCATTAAAGGCCTCTGCGCTCCTACTGCAGAACTGCAGCTGGCTCGGTGTCTCAGCGCTGCCTCTCCCAGCCTGTCCTCCCTCCACCCTCGGAAATTCCTGAGTGCGAGCGAGGCCCAGGCTGGGCAGGGCCACCGGGCACGGGCCCTCGCACGTAAACGGACGCAGCCTTTCTGTCTCTGATCGTGCATCAGAAAACGTACCCACCCCTGCTCTGCACACCGTCCGCCCTGAGCTCTGGCGCCCGCTCAGCCTCCCTGACTTCCTCGGGCTCTCCAGAACATGCCGTGAGCACCTCCGGGCCCCACCAGCCCAGCCACTTCCCACACACCGTGATCGGCCGTTGTCGCCAGTCCCCCGGGCCCCAAGGCCCGGTGTGCAGCCCCGATTTACCGCCTTTAAGACGCTTCAGTGTGATTATAACCACACAGGAGATAGGACAGCTGGCGAGTAAGCGCGACGTTGATTTGGCAACGCTCTGTCGTATAGTGGAAGTGAAATTCCTTTCGCACTGTATCGGGGGACACGTCTGTCTGGGCAGAGCTTCCTGAGGGGTCCGGAGCCTGGCAATGAGGTGCGCAGGAGGCGAAGTGGCCCTCCTCCCCAGAAACCTTCCCTATTTGCACGTCTTGCAGCCTCTCTTGCAGCTGGCACGTCGGTTTGGGCCTAATTCGCGGAGCGCCACAGAGGCGGACGCGGGCTGTGCCGCTCCGGCCAGCAGTGGCTTCGGATCTGGAAGCTGGAGCTAAGGGGCCGGTTCTTACTGCCTTTCAGAATCTCACCGGCTGTGCGTGCCTCACCACCGTCCCGCCCGAGAACGCCACCGTGGTTCCCGGGAAGTGCCCCAGCCCCGGCTGCCAAGAGGCCTTCCTCACCTTCCTGTGCGTCATGTGTGTCTGCAGCATGATCGGGGCCATGGCACAGACGCCCTCGGTCATCATCCTCATCAGGTGAGCCTGCCCGGCACCCAGCGGCCTGGCCAGGGGTGGCCGTGTCTCCCGCCGCCTGGCCCGAGGGAGGAGCAGGCCTGTGCAGCTGCTTGTCCGAGAGCCCGGAGAGCACGTCGCAGCCCGGGCAGGGGCAGCAGGGCTTCTGCCGCGGGAGGGCAGACGCGGGAGCCTAAGGCCCGGGCAGGGCCGTGGGCGGGGGTTCGGTCTTTGGCTCGGCTGCTGGACAGGAGCCCTCGGGCAGGGACGGCAGTGGCCTCTGCACCCAAAGGCGGTCGCCCCGTGTCTGTCTCAGTCTCTCCTAAGGAGACAGGGAGGAGCTGCTGCTCTTTCACAGCAGCAGTGAGACTGCAGGGCGGGGCTGGAGGGGGCAGCACTTGAGCAGCGCACCCAGACGGTGCGCTCCACCCAACGGTGGAGGCTGCTGACCGGGAGTGGGTGCGGCCCTGGGCCCCGCTGGGCACGCTAGAAGCACGTGGTGCTCCCCCACAGGGCCGTGGTGGCTTCCTGGTTTGCCATCACGGCTCCCGGCAGGCCCCAGGGCCCAGACGTGGGCCCGCCCTGCCTGCCGCTGGCTCGCACCAGCCCCGGCTCTGCTTGCGTCCGTGCTCACATCCTCCGGCACCTGCTTCTGGGGTCCCGAGGTAGAGGCCCGGGGGCGACGCCAGCTGTGAGCATCTGCCTCTCCACCCAGCCTTGCCCCGAAGTTTTAGGTATGTTCAGACCTGAGCCCCCATTTCTCCAGAACGATATCGGAGAAGGATTCCTCCCCCCGTGGGGCCAGTTTCCCAGCAGGACCAGAAGGCAGATCTCCTTCAGGCCGGCCGGCTGGCCGCTATTGCTGGGAACCAGGAGTTCCTGTGGCACCAGATTTCAAGTGATGAATATGCAAGCTCATGACGCCAGTGCGTCTGCGTGCTATGGGGAGTTTACCTCTACTTATGCATCTTTTAATTCAGTGCCTTCAAAGGACTGTGCAAAAACCAGAACCACGGCGTGGACGGCTTGGCAGAACTTGGGTTTTGTAACGTGCGTTCGAAAGGATGTGGGCCCGTTTGTCTGGAAGCACTGACCTCCTCGGCCGGAGGGTGGGCTCTGCAGGTCTCCCCCTGCTGCCCCGGTCACGCTCTTTATAAAAACGAAGAAATGTGCATCTCAAGAATGCTACATGGTGTGTGACCGGGTCTCCTGGGCTCGCTACCAAGATGACAAAGGCCTCCCCACTGAGCCCGAAACCCTGGGCTATGTCAGTGGACAGCGAGAACTCGAGCCACCAACTCCAGGGACAGGTGTCCCGAGGACTGGCTACCCGCTCTGGTCCCTAGCCCCATGCCCCTTCTACCTGGAGTGGGAATTGGTCATTTCCAAACCTCCCTCGACCATCACTCCCAGCCAGAGAATGTTGCACTTAGAGGATGCTCTAGAATGTGCAAGATCATCCTGCAGGGTCTGTGCTGGTGGAACTAAGACAAGGAGGTTGAGTCAGTTCAAGACAAACAGCTGTGACTCCGCGAAGGGGCCTCTCCCAGTGGACACAGCACTGACCGTGGAGCAAGACAAACACAGGCGGCCGACGATGGAGACAGGGTCCCGCTTCGGGCCTGATCCCTGGGCACACGCTGATGGTTCAGCCAATCACTGAAGATGCACCTGGGCCTCCCTGGTGGCCTAGGGGTTAAGTCGCAGCCTATCGCCACTGCGGCCTGAGTTCGATCCCCGGCTAGGGAGCTGACCCATATGGCGCGGCAGATCTCTGCTGTCTCCCCATGGCTCCCTGGAGCAGTGGATTTCAGTAGATCTACCTGCTCTGCTCCCCACTCTGTCTCTGGTGAATCCTCTCAACCCCGGACCTCTGGCCTGCCTCTGTCCCACTCAAGGCAAATACTTAAGTAAAGACTTTACAGGCCACGTCTGCATTTGGTCCTTCGAGTGACAAGATTAGCTCTAGTTATTAAAACACACTGTTAAATTCTAAAACTTATCTTTCAATGCAGTTGGAGTTATTTTTTAGATGTTAGGCAGGGAGGGCAGGGAGAAAAACGAAAACCATTAGTCATTTTCTAAAGAAGGTCTCTGGGTGGACGGTGGCGGTGGCCATGGGTCCATTAATTACAGTGGGTGATAAGAATTCTTTTTCCGTTCATCTCTGCACGCAGGACCGTCAGCCCAGAGCTCAAGTCCTACGCCCTGGGAGTCCTTTTCCTCCTCCTCCGTCTGTTGGGTATGTATTCTCTTTATTGCCTCAAAAATGCATCAGATGCTTGCTTATCACCAGGTGAGTAAATAGCAACAAAAATTGTCCCATTTCCTGGGTTTGCCTTTTTCTTCTGTGACATTTAATTCTTAGCAAACAAGAGAGTTGTCACATCTGAACACGTATAGCCCGAAGCTCAGTGAGGCTCCCTGGCGTCACGAAGCTTGTGTCTCTCAGTTCGGTCTTGCTTCCACCCTCATTTCTCATCAGCTTGAGGAAGAAAAGCAATGGCACCAAAGGGAAGACTTTACTGGTGTCCTGTGGCTTGTGAGCGGTTTCATTTATGGGGATACCCGCTGGGGAGGGGGGGGTCTCACAATAGTGCCTGCATGGAAACTTTGGCCTTTGTTTTCCCAAGTGGATGTAGTTTATCCACCTGGGGCTGGGGATGGAGCCGGCGTGGTGCTCCGGCCTCAGAACCTGCATTCTGTGGCACGTGTTGATAGACGGAATCAAGTTCAGCCCCTCAGCTTGAGGCCGGGGCCGCAGAGGTTGGGACTGGCCCAGGCTCCACGCTGTGCTGGAAGCCGGCACTGGGCGCAGCTGGAAAGGCCGCCAGGTGCCTTCACCCCCACAACTGGCTTCTGAGTATCCCTTTGCCAAGACCGAGGTCAAGATGGGATGATTTTCCTTGAATCGCAGGCCCCTGGACATCCCTGGTACATAAATGTGCAAAGGACCTGTGACTCATACTCTGAGTGAAACTTAAATTCTTCACGCCAGGTTTTAACCATGGGTGAGCACAAAGACTGAACGATACAGAATGTTTATAAAAATGTTTTAAAAGTAAAAAATTGGCAACAACCCAACTTCCCAACAGCCAGGTATATCAGTTACATGCATTGTGGTCTATAATCCCAGAAGGATTTGTTTCCCTTTAAAATTCTGGGAAGAAAAATATCGGTAGATTAGGGAAGGGACTTAAAATTCACTATACATGCAGGTGTTTTTAAAGTATATATATATAAACATGGAAAAAGCTTAGCAAATGGCACTTGAAAATGGCAGCAGCTATCTAAGAGGGTCTAAACCTTCTTGAGCCGATATGTATTATGAGATTAATTCTATAGAAATGATATGACATAGCCATAGGCTGCACTCCCTGGGGAATGGCATGTACCCTCTTCACTTCCCTCTTGCACCAAGAGCGAATGATTGCCAGTCCATCACTGTGATCATTTTTGCCCTGCCTGGAACAAATCCAGCCAGTGTCAGCGCAGTATCAATGAGACGGTGTCGATGTGAAGAAGCCAAGTTCAGCAGTAACTCAAACTAAAATATTTATGCCTTCCCAGAATTTTACAGACAGGGTAATAGTTCTTTTTTCCCTTTGCACTGCAAGGGCAAAATATGCGTCTATCATGATGCCCCCCCAATACTGAACCTAATTTGGGTAGGTGGGTGTGATACCAGGTGGCAGAGGTGGGAGACCCTTCTTGCTGAAAACAGTGACACCAGTGCAGCACACCATCCGCCAGCACCTCTGAGTGTTGGTATGTTCGTGGGTCCAGGCCCCAGGCGAGTGAGCCCAGCTCTGCCCCTGGGGGCAGGCCTGGGAAGGTGGGAGCCCCAGGGAGTCCCAGCCTGCACCGCTAAGCAGGCGCTGAGGATTCTCTAGCTAGCTGGTAAAAATCATGAGCATTTATAGGGTGAATAATTTTATTAGCACAAAATGAAAAAGCACAAGTATTTTTCTCTGAAAAGTTAATGAAAATTGCAGGACACTATAGAGAACTGAAAACCACCTGTGCTGTAAGGCGTTAAATTGCCATGTCTCTCTAAAGCACCGTCACTGTGTGCCAGCCCCGAACAGTCCGCAGCAGCTGCTCTTCTGCTCTGGGCCGTGAGCCGGGCAAGGGCCGAGTCTTACCTGTGGACCAGCACACACACGCACAGAAGAGCTGAAATTCGTGAAAATTGTTCACCCTTAACAGGCATGCTGTGTTCAGAGAGTCTCTGTTCTGGCCCCATTCTGCTCTAGAGGGGTCTGACCCGGTGCCATCTTTTATGAGAAGTGGTTTGTTGACGGCAGTGTGGTAGGGACGTCAGTGTGTGGAGAGGTGAGGTGGCACCGGCACAGGTGAGGGGGACAGGCAGAGGAGCCACCTAGCCTGACCTCAGGGGGAAGGAGGAGTTCGGGGTTGAAAGGATGCGATGCCTGCTTGAGGTGTGAGGAGGAGCGAGGCTGCGCGGGGCGGGGCGGGGCGGGGCGGGGCGGGGCGGGCGGGGCTGGGGGTGTGAAGTTGGAGCGGGAGCTGTCGGATTGTGACCGGAAAGGGCCGCTGTGTGACAGTGTGACCTTCAGGTGTACGGCACGGGACGGTCACTGGTGGCTTTTCCAGGCTGTCGTGTGGTCAGAGCTGGCCGCCGTCTGCCATGTGGAGGCTGACTGCTGAGCCACCGATGGAGGCCTGGGCGGAGGTGGTGGCCACCGAGGTGGGCAGAGGCGGGTGGAGAAACTGAGGAGGGAGCGCCTTCAGGGCTCGGCCTCGGCCGGGGCGCAGCCAGGGGTCTCCCAGAGGGAAGGGTTCCAGTGACGGCTCTTGCAACAGGCTTGGGGCCCGTGGCAAGCGGGGTCTACTTACTCAGAGGGGACCCCGAGGAGGTCCACGGTGAGCATCCCAGCGGAGGTCTGGGATGACGGGCTTGTCCGCCCCTGCCCCGGCGTGGCTGCCGCGCACTTGAAATGTGACTCCGGTGGCTTGTTGCTGCTGTCCAAGGGAGCGGCTGTCACGGGGTGCAGGTGTGGAGGGCCGAGCATGAGGACGCAGGTCAACACGAGGAGACAGGCCTTCCAGCCCCTCAGCTGACGGGCGAGGAGGCAGGCAGAGCTCAGACGGTAACTCCAGAGTTTCCCTCGAGTTCCAGGCCAAGGACAGAAGCTGGTAGAAAGGGCCAGGGCGGCAGAGCCGAGCGGGCGAGAGCCCAGCAGCCCTGCAAGACCAAACATGGCACCGGCAGCAGGTGCAGAGCGAGGCGTGCGGCGCAGACAGAGGCTAGCGGAGCAGGCCGCAGCGCTCAACCCGGCTGGCTGGAAGCGGCGAGGCGGGGCCAGCCGGGGGCTGGAGGAGCTGCGCAGACACGGCAGCGGAGAGGACTGTAGCCGCGTGTCCCGTCAGGGCGGAACAGCTCTCAGGGCGGACGGCGCCGGGGCAGCACGGACGGCGAGTGGCCAGGTGTGGGCTCGCTAGTCCTTGGGGGAGCTGCAGGCACCAGGCACAGCGGGGAGAAAGGCCCTGGGCGGTCAGTACAGCCAGAGTGGACTGCGGAGGCGGCTGTGACCCAGCGCTCCCGGCTGGGCGTGCGCCCCTCCGCCTCGCGGCCTGACCCCGGGCCTCTGCGTCGTGCCCAGCTCAGGGAGGACAGCACGTCCCCCGGCGCCTGCAGAGCTCAAGGCGCCGCGTCGGTGCCACGGAGGCCGAGAGCGAGCGGGAGCCGGCTCTGCTCGGGAGATGGTCACGCGTGTGGGGGGCACAGGACACGCAGGGATGGGCCTTGACTTGCGCGGGGAAAGCTGTGCCCGGGCCAAGGAGCTGCCGGTGTGGAGCAGACTCTGGTTTGCGACGCCAGACTGGCTGTGCGCTCAGGACTGATGGAGAAAGAGCAGCTGGGCCAGGGGCGGGTGGTGCAGCGGGACAGGTCGAGGCTGCTCGAGGGCAGGGCGGTGACGAAGTGAAGGAGGGCAGCGCACGGGGGCACAGCGTCCGTGCCAGCCCACGCCTGCCTGGACGGAAGCAGAGACGGGCAGCCCAACACGCAGCTGGGGTCGGCCTGAGACAGAGCTGGGGCCAGTCCCACGCCCCGGGACCGAGCTGCCGGGACGCCGCGTGGCCACGCAGACACGCGGGCTCGGGCCGGCCGGGCCCCACCTTCAGAGCAACCTGCTGGGCAAGGCGCAGGGGTTGCCAGCGTCAGGGGAGCTGGGCCGGGCGTGAGGCTACTCCTCCTCCCTCGGCGCCCAGGGCGTGACCGTGGACACCTGCTCGCAGCTGCTCTCGGTCTCAGGGCGGGCGGGCGGGCGGCCAGGGGGGCGCCTGGGCAGTGCTGACGCGGCTCATCGGGGGCTGGCTGAGCACCTGGGAGGGCTCAGGACGCAGCTCTGCAGGCGAGAGGGAGACATGACCGCGGGAAACGCCGCTCTGGAGGCGCAGACCGGCGCCCCTCCCGCACCCCGTGCATGTGCCGGCCTGCCCCGCACAGCGACGCGCTGACCGCCGGCTGGCCGGCTGCACCTGCATGAGTGGGCTGCCTCCCAGCTCCCAGGCCAGCTCCGTGTGTGACGCGGCTCCAGCAGGTCATGGCGCCTCTGAGCCTTCACGACTGAGCAGGGCGCACGGGACTGAAGCGAGACAGAGGAGCCCCCACCTGGCTTCTGGGGCTCGAGAGATGTGGACGTCAGCTGTCGGTGGGCAGTGCTGGCCGCGTGGCAGCTGTCCAGTCTCCTCCCCGGCATCGCTGGAGCCAAGAAACTCATTCATCTGTTCAGGAGACGCCTGTCCGCGGCCCACGCCGCTCGCTGGGCAGAAGGGCCCACGCTGCCCTGAGGGCGACTGCAGTGTGAGCCGGGGTCGGCGGGAGGCGCTTCTGAAACACAAGTGGCAGCGTGATGTCCAGCTCCCGTCCGTCCCATAAAGGAACGTGAATTTACTTTTCTTGCAAAAGCCTTTAAGTTTAGACCCAAGAATAGAAACAGGCCTGGCCTTTTCCACCAGGAGAGTGAATGAAATAGCAAACACAAGACCCTGAGGTTTAATCTCCGTTAATAGAGCGCAGGAGAACAAGCACTCGCCTCAAATGGTGCTGCAGTTTTTGCACTGAAATACCTACGGCTGCACTGTGAGCCGCCGGTAACAGGAAGACTCGACCCTTTTAATGCTCCGTGCTGGCGCGCCCCAGCCCTCACTGAGCCCCGACACAGGGCGGGCTGCCCAGCCCCGTGGCGGACCCCGAGGTGCTGCCTCCTTGGTGGTGAGCGCCTCCTCAGAGACGTGGGGAGACGAGGGGCCCCTCCCGCAAGCCCCGGAGAGCGTGGCTCCTCCCCAGCGCAGCCAGGAACTGGCCATGGGCCAGCCGCTCCTCCTCCCCCGGCGTCCAGGGCGTGACCGTGGACGCCCGCTCGCGCAGGGGCAGCACCGACATGCTGGGGCCTGCCGGGCCTCCTCGCCAGGCGCTGCTGATCCCCCAAACGGACTGGACCTTGCCAGCGAAGGACCGCTGCCCGCCGGGGCTCCACAGGAGCTGGGCCTGCAGGCTGCTCTGCAGCACTCTCTGGCGATGGTGCTTACAGAGCAGCCGATCTCCACCTCTCCAGAGGAAAGCCGAAGGCCGATGGAGCCCGAGCCCCAGGGGAGCGGCCTGCACAGCGCTGGCCTAGCCGGCGCGGGCGTGACCGAGCCCACGTCCTGGACAACGAAACAGGCTCAGGGAACACGCAGCGGCCAGTGCCCAAGGGGAGAGGCGCAGTCCCAAGCCCACGTCCTTCCCCACCCAGAACCTGCAGCTCCTCCTGTCGCCCGCGCCTGTCGCTGCGGGGCGTCCCGCTGCCTCCAGCCCTCTCCAGCCGAGCACCCAGAAGGGCGGACTCGAGCTCTGCGAGAGCAGAGAACAAAGCCCTGTGCTCCCCTCCCCGCGGCTCCCTGCCCAAGCGCTCAAGCCCGTGTCCCCAGGAACTTGGCAGAGGGTAAATCACGTGTTCGCTGAGACCCTGGAAACCCTGCTAGCTCTGAAATCAACGAACTTTGCACTGAGCAGGAAGGGGCTGATTGGGCTTGAGGGTTTGAAATACCAGGATAAATGAGCTTGCTCGCCGCCAGCTCTCTGTGTAGATACGGGGTTCCGGGACCACAGAGGGGGCCGCGATGGGTGGCCAGAGAGGGCGTGTTGCCACAGCGAGGGAGGGCCGGGGAGGTCTCCTAGTGGGCGCCTGCACCCACACACGGCGGCCCTGGCTTTTCTTGGGGTCCAGTGGGTGATGGACATCAGGGGGTGGGCTGCGCGAGAACTACCAGGAGGGCCCCCTGACCCACACGAGCCAGGTGAGTTCTGGATGGCGCCCCCGGCACCCCCTGCACATCTCCAGTTCACGACCCAATAGCTGGAGCTGGGGGAGAAACTAAGTCAGTAAAAGGGGCGCTGTGAATTTGGCAGTAGACAGAAAAGGGTGATAGTGGCAGCTAGAATAAGCCGGTGGAGTGTCTGCCTGTCCCCTGAGTGCCCCGGGAACAGATAAGGCAGCGCAGACCCGACCCCGCGGGTCACCCGACCCGACCCCGAGCGGGGCGGGCTGACTCGTCCGTTTTAAGCCCAAGCGGCTTCCGGCTCCTGGAGTCTCGCACGGAGGCTTTCCGGCGTGAGTGCCCCGTAGAACATGAGGCCTCCCGGGGCCCTGCTTCCTCCTTGCTGCGGCTCTGCAGGGCCCTGCCGCCGGAGCAGGACAGCAGGCGGGCGGGACGGACACTGCCCCTCGCAGGAATAGGCCCTGCCGAAGCCAGCTCCGTTTCGGCCCCAGACCCCGTCCCTGGCGTTGGGGGCTGTTTGGGCTCCATGAGTGCCCACGTGGCTGGCACACAGCTCCAGCGCCACAGCACGGCCGACCCCTGCGGCGCTGGCGCTGGGGCGTGGCCTTTCTCCCCCTGCACCTGACACGCTGCACCTGGCACGCTGGAGGGGGCAGCGGGGAGGGGCAGCGGGGCCACCTCCCAGAAAACCGGGCCACAGAGCGTGATGGAAGCAGCGAGCCAGGGTCCCTCTCCCAGCATCTGTCCGAAATCAAAACTGGCTCGGGCCCGTGTCCGTACCCGCCTCGGGTGGGTGGGCCCTGGCAGACCCCCAGCTGCCCTGCCTCAGAGCCGCGCCTGACATGTGCTCCCCCCGCAGGCTTCATCCCACCACCGCTCATCTTCGGGGCCGGCATCGACTCCACCTGCCTGTTCTGGAGCGCCTTCTGCGGCGAGCAGGGCGCCTGCGTCCTGTACGACAACGTGGCCTACAGACACCTGTACGTGAGCATCGCCATCGCGCTCAAGTCCTTCGCCTTCGTGCTCTACACCACCACGTGGCAGTGCCTGCGGAAGAACTACTCACGCTACATCAAGAACCACGAGGGCGGGCTGAGCACCAGTGAGTTCTTTGCCTCTACTCTGACCCTAGACAACCTGGGGAGGGACCCTGTGCCCCCAAACCAGACCCATAGGACAAAGTTTATCTATAACCTGGAAGACCACGAGTGGTGTGAGAACATGGAATCCGTTTTATAGCGACTACACGGGTGCAACTCTGTATTAGTGATCCAAGGGTCATTTTTCCTAAAAAAAAAAAGAAAAAAGCTTCCAAAAAAAACACAAATAACTCGACACACACGCACACGCGCACACGCCCACGCGCACACACGGCCTTTGTCCTCTTCCTCAACATCAGAGCCAGACACGACTCCCACCAGGAGACAGTGGGAGCGCGTGCTTGAGGTTCCACCTGCCGGGGCGCAGGGCCGGCCCTTTGGGAGGCGCCTCTGGGCGTCCAGGAAGCCGAGAGCTGCAAGCAACAGGCACTGCCAAATTCAGGGAACACGGTGGCCAGCTTGGAGGACGGAGCTGTCCGGACACGCACACACATCCACAGCAAAAACACGACCGAGTCTACTAGGAAACCGAGCTGACGACAGGCCAGGATAAGCACGTGACGCCGAGCCCCAACCCTCCAGGCGGGGCGGGGCGGGGCGCGCACAGGCCGGGACTGGGCCCCACTGCCCGCCAGCTCTCGCAGTGTGGGTCACTGTGTAGACGCCTCACCCGGCCTGCAAGTGGTTCCAGGCCCAGAGCCTCGGCGACGCTCGTGGGCAGTCCGTGCCGGAGGCGGACTCGCACCTCTCACCAGCTCCATGTCCATGTTCCAGACTGAGGGCCTGAGGGGGAGCCGCGTGGGCCAGCCCTGGCCTCCCCCGCCCCGCAGAGTGACCTCAGGAAGCGTGGGCCCCGCCTGGCTATGACCGACTTCGCTCAGAGCCAGGGAGACCCACCCCCGTCCAAGTCATTTGCTTACATTGCCAAACATTTTGCCATTTTTTTTAAAGAAATGCAGTGCATATGAATTTCCAACTGTTGTCTGTATAATCTTCTAATACTATTTTTAACTCCTTCTAAAATCTGTGTTGGCCCTTCAGTCACTAACACAGTCTCTAGGCCCAATTTATTATGCTGTTGCTTTTACTTTTCTCCTTTTTTTTAATGCACCAAAAATATAATGTGATTCAAGGGATGCAGTTAATCTATTGTAATTTTTTTATCATTTTACTCTCATACAAATACTCTGAGAATGGGCATACACAATGTGGTACCAGAAGAAGAAAATGCTGCAGAACAGAGCGTCTGTGCAGCCTGCCTTTAAAGGAAGTGCATCTGAGACAAGGGGGATAATGTGATGAATTGCAAATTTGCCTTCTTGCTTTATTCCCCGTGATCAGCCATCACTGTCGGGGAGCCGCTCACGTTCCCGTGAAGGTTGCAAGAGGCATTCTTTCTCCACCTGTGGAGGCAGCACGCTTCACTGTGGGCTGTGTGCATGGTGCGTGCCCCTGGGGACGGGAGAAAGGACGGCGCCCAGCACCAGCCGCTGAGCCGTCCGTCTGTGGTGTCTGGCACGCAGGCCCCGCGAGCTGCTGCATGGGTGTGCAGGGCACGAGAACCTCAGCTGTGTTCTCGGGGCCAGCTGGAGCTAAGAGGCCGCTGTGTGTGCTGACAGTGAACCTCAGAGCTGGAGAGCACACCTGCTGCTGTCTGGGGTAGGACTCGGGTGAGACGGCCGCTTCAACTGCAGACTCAGCCTCGGGAGGCATCTCCCTGGGGCAGAGCCGGGGCAGCCTGCACGCGCGTACACCTCCCCGGGCCCGGCTTGCTCCTGCTGCGGGTCCTCCAGGACTGCTGGTTTGCTGCTCCCCCTGCGACACACGCTTTTCATTCACTCACCAGGCAACAGAGAATCGGGGAGAAGGGGGCAAGCCCTGAGCAGGGGCTGTGGCCAGGTCTTCGCACCTTAAACAGCCCCCAGGTAGAAAGAGCACCGTGCCAGGGCAACCTGAGAGCCGCCTGGCCAGCTCAAAGCCGCCCTGCATGGCTGCCTGTCAGGCTTCTGCCACCATCCTCCTTTCTGCGAGAGGTGTCCCTGCTATTCAACGGGCCGGGCACCCCGTCCCCTGAGGCTGCCTGTCTGCACCGGCGTGGGGTCAGCGTGCCTCTTAGACCTGCAGCTCCACAAACACAGCACACAGATCCGGCCTTGGGCCTAGCGTTCCCTGTGGTTGTTGGCTTTCTACTTAGAAAAAATCTTTTTAGCAAGTCTGCGTGTGGTGGTGTCTGCCAAGGTGTTAGGCGTTACTGTCTCGGGGCTCGGTGTGGTCAATGACTGGGTGTCCGTTGACAGTCCCCGCTTACAAGATGACTCCCAACAAAATTATGTGTCGCCCTTTACAACTTCAGTTTTGTCATCTGCCACAGGATGGGAATCCTGTCTTGGTTGTGATTCTCCTCGTGTGCCGCAGAGGGCGCAGTCCCTGCAGCGCTGGGCCTGGCCCCTCTGGTCACTGGTCTGAGTGATACTTGAATGAAAAGATTCCTGGTAAGAGCTCCCCAGGACAAGTAAACCCAGGCAGTGAAAGTTCAGCCCTTCCTGCGGCCATTGTGGCCGGACTTGCCCAGGTTGGTGGTAAGGCTCAGGCTGGCCTCCTCTGACAGGTTTAGTAAACTCCTATGCAGAGACCACGCGACTCTCTGGAAGCGTCTCCCTCTGAGGATGGGTCTGCCACTTTCCTTCAGCCAGGCCGACTCTGTGAGGCTAGGCGGGTGACTCTGGCCGGCTCCCGCCTCCACTGAGGGAGGGCCCTAGACGCACCACAGCAGGCGCCGCTCCGGGCGCCCTCCCCGCCCCAGGGTAGCGAGCAGGCCTGCCATCACTGTCCCCTGAGGAGTCTGCTGGTAGCGCGCGCCACAGGCAGAATAACAAGGGGAGGCCAGAGTGTCTGAGGTACGCTCTGACAGACTTCCTCACGTGTTCTGAGCAGGGAGGAACATGCCTCACCACAAAGCCGCCACCGCTGCCACCACGTCCCCTGGAATAGCTTCCTGGAGTATGATTTTTAAAGTTTAGTTAAATGGCAGCTGCACCTTCACATCCCTGACTCCACCTCCAAAGAGAGCTTCCATCCATTCCAGTCAGAACGTGCTGCCTCCAGTCAGGCCTCCCTCACACAGGGGGCGCCATGCCCTTCCCTTCTGTGGAAGCTCCCGGACCTGAGCGACACACAGAAACACCCCACACCGGGGCGCCTGGGGGTCCCCAGAGTGAGGACCCATAACCCCTGAGGAATTTTCTCAGGAAAAAGACTCAGCTCTGGTCACTAGTGGGTTTTCTCCCACATTTCCGGAGCCAGCCACACATTGAGCTGCCTATAAAATGGAGACTTTACACATGCGTGTGTATGTATTCACACTTGCAGAGAAACCCTCTGAGGAAGAAGTTGTGGGATCTGCGGGCACCCACAGAGCTGGTTTTCCTCCCCTCTGCTGCTCAGGTCCAGGAATCAAGGGCTCTTCCCCACCTGGACCTGCTGACACCCCAAGTGCGGCTCCTCGCGTCGCTGGGCAGTGAAAGCTGACCTCTAGAAACCCATGCGGCTGCCCATGACGTCAGAGTGGACAGGGAAGGACAGTGCCCCATCCGTCCTGGTCTGGTGGCTCACACCCTACTTAGTGCTGTTTGTGACTCTGGCTCGGTGTGGATGAGGGGAGAGAAACAGGCAGAACATCTGGCTTTGGTGCTCGTTACTTCGATGACGCGGAGAACCGGTTCGCACAGAAGCCAGAGAAGCACCAGACACCCAGAGGGGCCTTCACCATGCGCTCCCTTGCCTCCTTTCTGCCATGATCTCGGTGTCCTTTTAACTTCGAATTCATCAAATACCTAAGAGGTGCCACGTTGTCCCAGAGCCTGACGTTAAGTTTGGCCCAGAAAATAAGTTTGAGACTCAGTCTTCTCCTCTCACGCCTTGTTCGCCCACCTCTCCAACTGGCGTCACAATCTTGGGTCCTGAACAGCCATGAGGCCCGCACCTCCTAGAGGAAGTGGCCCCAAACGACGGCCTCGAGCCCCAGACTCCCAGGGGATGATGGCTGCTCAGCAACTGACAGAACAGAATAGCCTCTACTGGGGTGATTCACGAGACACCGTCAGACGCCAACAGAGGGGCTGTTCCCAGGCAGGCGCGGCTCCATGCTGTCTGCCCTCACTGCCCTTTCTCGTGGCTGCGTCTCCTCTATGGAGTGTCAGTTGGGGCGCGCTGTATGAGCGCGGTGCTTCCTAGATGTGTTTGCTCACACTCTCCTTTACGAAGCCGGCTGTGTGCCCGGCTCCGGCCGGACCGGTGATGAGTCACGGCTCTGCCCTCCGAGAGGCCCAGAGGGCCGGCGGCCCGAGCACAGACGGGGAGGGGCCGGGGCGGGCGGGTGGCGCCGGTGCAGGAGGGCTCCCAGAGCCGGTGCCTGCCCGGAGCCAGCAACGGCCCCGCTGTGCAGCGAGCCCACGGACTTGCTGTGAAGGGCCAGGCCGTGCACGTTTTAGGCTTTAGGACCGTCTTAGCTGAAGCTGCTCAGTGCTGCTGTGGCGCAGGGAAGGCCCAGGTGGGTGTGAGCAAAGCGAAGGCAGGCGGTGCTGCGTGCGCCGGGCCCCGCTCTGGTCCCCGCAGCCCCAGCGGAGGCACGAGCCTGCAGGCCGTGTGTGCGGAGTTGGCCGGAGCTGCTGCAGCGTCCTGGGGGCAGGGCCCTCAGCCGGGCGTCTACCAAAACTGCCCCGACCACGTAAACCTCGCAGGTACCCCACCTCTAAGAGCGCGTAAGGCCGTTGCTGCCCATGGTTTCCCTACAGGCAGTGCTGTCTTTGTCTTGTGCACTGAGGGGAACCGAGCTCCACAGTCCCCAGCCCCTCCCACCTGGTGCCCCTGGGCCGTCCACCTGAGCCGTCGTCCATCTCTCTTAACTGGGGGAAGTGGACATGGGAGGGGAGTGGAAGAGGTGGAAAAAGAAGATACTAGACAGAGTCATCTTTGAAGCCCCTTCCCCACTTCCCAACAACACAGAGCTCTGGCACTCTGGGGAGCAGGTGGGGCGATTTGTAAGCACTAATAACGACTAATAATAATAATCACAGCTAACACCCAGCTCTCACGACGAAGCAGCTTCTTACGTGTCTTAGCTCACCTAATCTCCACAACAGCCCTGCGAGGCAGGAACTGCTATTAAACTTCAGTTTACAGGAGAGGAAAACGGGGCTCAGAAGCCTTCCAGGAGGAAGTCAGGGTCCCAAGCCAGAGCTGGGGTTCAAACCCAGGTCTGTGGATCCAAAGCCCGTGCTCCTTACTGAGGGAGATGGCAGGGGTCTCCCAGCTCCCCACTAACCTCAGCTCGCAGCTCTCCTCCAGGGCTGTCTGGCGTCCTGTTAGCCCACATACACCCTCAAACACGTTCAGAGCAACAGCTGCCCGGGTGCACCAGGGCTGGTCCTCAGTGTGGGGGGCCCAGCACCGCCCCCGCCACCACCACTGCAGTCACAGCGCCCGGGGAGCCCGGCCCAGCCTTTAGACACCGACGCTACTCAGGTTTGAGGGCTCTCACCGGACACCAGCCTCTAGGGACAGGTTCTAGACGTTTCTGGTTTTGCATGAATGATTCAGGTGGACACAAGGGGCTGACGAGCGTAAATTCTGAATATTTTTCCACAAGGCAAAGTAATCACTTTCTTTGGTGCGAGTGGACGGAGCAGTCACGCTTGCTGCAGATGGGACCTTCTGTAGGTTGAGATTTTACCATCCCCAAAATCCTCCAAAGTAGCATTTTTCTTAAATTCATGCGGACCTAAGGAGATGCTCTACGGAGAGATGTCCCAAGACGGTAGGGCCGAAGGCCCAAGGGCACGGAACACGCAGGCCCAGGAGTCTGTTAAGTGGGGAGGCCCACCTGCAGGCAGCGCTGCCGCGCGTCCCCCCACGGCCCGGGAGGGGAGTAGCAGTTGTTCCACCTTCTGGATCAGAAGTCGAAGGCTTCCCGAGGGTGCCAGGAGCCAGGGCCAGGGCTCTCCGGCTCCCGGACCAGCCGGCAGAGTGAGACCGCTTCTTCAGAAGCTTCCCAAAGCCAACGAGACCTCTGTCATGAGAGCTCCCCCCGGAAGCCCCGTGACTAGAAACGAGCCCAGGGCTGGAGTCAAACCCTGCAGAGTGTTGCCTGTGGCCCAGGAAGGCAGCATGAGAACAAGCGCTTACTTAACACAGGAGACCCTTAGAAAACACTCCCTCCGTCTTTCACCTCCGCCGCCTAACCACTGGTGCCAGCACCCCCTTGTCTTCTGTCTCACTCATCCTGCACTTATGAACCACCCCCAGTGCTCTTCTCCCCCAGTTTGCACCCCCAAAGCGCCCCAGAGGCCCCCCAACATTTGTGAAGGTTGGGGAAGGAGCCCCAGCACCACCTGCCACATCACAGTCCCAAGAAAGGGGTGACACTTCCTCGCTGTCACCTGTGCCACCCCAGGGACTTCTGAGACCCGCACATGATCAGCCACAAGAGCCTATGTCACAGCCATGACACCTCCATGGCTCAAAAGACACCACAGGGTTTTAACAGCTTCCAAAGGAAGCCACAGCCTCTCGCGAGAAACATGGCTGGAGAGCTCCCGAGGAGCGGGGTCCCTCGGACCACAGGGTCAATCTGCAGCTGAACGAAAGCAAAGGGGTCCCAGGAAGCGAGGATGCCGTGGCTTCTCAGGCATGCCCCCTCCTCTTCCACAGAGACGCAGGCGGTCCCGGGCTCACAGCCCAGCTCGGGGCTCCCGCACGCTGGCGACAGACCCAGGCGATGCACGCCTCAGACAGCTGGCCTCCAGAGGCCCCGGGCCGCAGCCTGGCCCCTCGGTGCCCTGCGGCCCCACCAGCGCTCACTGCCGCGACTTTCCGTCCTGGCCCGCCCACTGGAGACACACTGCAGTTAGATAAGCCCGAGAAACCGGTGGGGAGCCCGAAAGACCGACCTCTCTCCTCTTGGCTCTCTCCCCTCCCCTCTAGGCACAGAGTACCAAGACATTGAGCCTGAGAAAACCTGCCCCGAGTCACATCCACCTTCCGAAGACTCCTTCGTGAGCAGCTGAGGGCCCGGCCTCTCTGCCTGCCGAGAACAGCCCGCCGCCCTCGCGCCCAGGCCGGGGCCGTCCGGCCGCCTGCGGTCCTTCAAGGCCCAGCACAGGCCCGTGACTAGGACCGAGGCGGCGGCCGTGGCGGGTCCCGCCAGACGCCCAGAGCAGCGCTGCCGGGCGACTGAAGAGTAGCTGCTGCTGCACGGACCCCGCCCGCCCTCCTGGCCCGCAAGGGCGGCTTGCCGACCTGCTTTAGGAGCCCTGAGGGCTCCGCCAGCTCCTCCCCGAGCAGCCCAGGCTGGACGTTAGTGGAGTTGTGATACTGCCCGGTCCCCAGATCGAGGGGAAGCACACGTCACGAGACGTCCGAGTGATAGTCTGTATTTTTGCAGCTTCTATTTTCCAGATGAGCAGTTTAGAAATACGTGATATAAAGTACACCTGTACGTTTGCTGAAAACTATATTAAAGGCACTATTTTAATTCTTCCTCTGTCTCCTCTGTCATCTGTTGGCTTCGTCTGGGGGTAGAAGGGCCCTCAGATCTTTAGGGGGGCGTTTCTGGCTCTGCTTCTTCCATGTCCACGGGCTTTGCACTGTCCAAGAGAGCACGGGCTTTGGAGCCAACAGAGACCTGGGTTCGATCCTCACTCGCCCCAGCACTTGCCCCTGGTGTGGGCTGAGCAAGTGACCCGTTTCCTTTGAGCCCCGTTCCCCCTCTGTACAGTGGGGGCATTGGTGGCCGCCTTCCACAACGGTGGCCAGACACGACGTGTCGGCGGGTGGCCAGCACAGAGGGGCGCTTCAAAGAGGGGAGTGGTCATCGCTACCTCCGCCTCTGGCCGGGCTCTGAGCAGCCGCTGACGTGGGCTGTGGCCCTGAACTTCCACCACCAGCCACTCCGCTCAGATTCTCCTACTCTCTGCATGCTGGGAGAAGAGGGGCCTAGGGGAGTGCATGGTGTTTGCTGGGGCATGGGAAGGAAGGAAGGAACGAACAAACGGATGATGCTCCACTGGCCTGGGGGCTTTGGCGTTAGCCCCCTCCTCAGAGGTAAGAGCGACCTTGACCGTCCCTTCACTAGGTCCACCCCATGGATGAGCTCCAGCCACCATCCTGTGTCCTCGCCAGGCCTGTCCTCGTGGGTTGCTTCTCGTCCACTGACTCACATGCATGGGTTGTTGGGGACACGCATCTCAGAGTCCCCACCACCCTCACGACATCGCTGGCCAGATGGGGTTCCAGGAACAGATGCATACACTCCATTTTCTGGGCCAAAGACACAGGAGCTCCCTACTCTACGGGCCCTTCCAGCTGGGGCCGTGCCCTCTGCAGTCGCTCTGCTCACGCAGCTCACCTGACGAAGCTGGTCAAGTCCCTCCTGCTGGGCCTCGCGCCTCTGCCCGTGGCCTTTCCCTCTGGAGCCACCAGGTCAGGAATGCGTGTGCTGCGGCCAGCTGCCTTCTCCGAGGCCACGGCCTCCCGGGGCCTCTTAGCCCGCCTCTGTTATTTACAGGGTTGTTTATTTTTTGCAAAGCAACATGATTTGTTCTCCCTGGGATAAAAATCCCAAGAAAATGCAATTTCAACACTCTCCATCCTGATGTGAAAAGATGCTGAAGCTGCTGAAAAGAGTGGTTAGTAGCTCCTCGCGGGATGGGGCTTCGTTTGCGCTGGAAATTTGATCGGAGGCAGAAAGGTGGTGAAGGGCTGGGACTGAAGAGGCAGGCTGTGTTTTCAGTTCAGGAGTTCAAGTTCGCGTCTTGCCTGCAGTCCAGTTTCACTTCTCTTTCTCTCTTCCCCCAGAGAGGTGGGGGAAAACTTATTCTACCCCCATTTTGTCTTAACTTCTCAAAGATGAAGCGGGTTACTTCTTAATGGAGTCAACCGATGCATCCTTCAATAGTTAAGGCGACCGAGAGGTGTTCACACAGGTTGTTCAACCAACTCAAGCACAAAAATACAGCTTAAGTCCCAGATGTCGTTCCTCCCCGTGTCCCAACGGCCACCAGGGCTTCGCACCAACTGCGCACAGCCCGTCACAGAACTCCAACTTGCCCCCTCCCTTACACCTTCATGGAGACCGAGCCGGCGCCCACGTACGTAAGTCAAACAAACCGACTGTTCCTGTAGCTTGAGTCTGGACTCAGAGCTGCGGTGCGTCCACCACTCGGAGAGCTGGCTTTTCACTTATTTGCCGGCGCTGTTACCCACTGTCTCCGTAACTATTTCCACAACTCTGCAAAGGAAAGTCTACGGCTCACACGCGGGGCAGAGACAGGCTGGCCTTCCAGAAAGCACTCACAAAAATGTCTCGGTCTCCCCACATTCCAGCATCCCCGGCCCCCGATGCACCCACCCACACCTATCTGTGGGACCCCCTAGGAATGCTTTTCAGGTCTTCTAAGTGTCCGTGGGCTCTCGCTTCTCTGCTCCTCTCAGGCAGCGGTGGGGTGAAGTAAAGCAATAAACCGCACTCGCCAGTGCGTGTGCTCACTCGCCCAGCGCCCAGAAAGCAGGCTCGGGGAACGAACTGGACAAGGCACAGCCACCAGCCCAACGGGAGAGAGATTCCTGGCTCTTGGCTCCAGGCTCCGAGGCCTTTCCAGAACCATCCAGGACCAGCTCCCCGGGGGACAGAAGTGGGAGGCCTGTTCTCAGCCTCACCCACAGCGGGTCCGGGGCTGCTCGCCTTCCCCACACCTGCCCGGCCATGCGTTCGGGGCTTATTCTGTACCAAGGCGACTCTATTCTCATTGCAAAATCAGCCCTTGATTTTGGTAGAGCTAAAAAGAAAACAGCCCGAGAAGATGGCAGTTCCTTCTGTTGCTTCTAAAATAATCCTGGCCTCGCTCTTTGAGTTTTATGCAAATGGTGGAGAAGTACAAGACGCTGCCCGAGAAGGGGGACGCCTATCCTGACCAGCAGCGGGAGATTTCAGTGACGTCGCGAGGTGCCCGCGAACAGGACCCTTGGGGAGGCGCTCAGCCATCATTCCTCAGAGGGTGTTAGATCAACCCCCCCCCCCCGCCCCCAAAAGCACCAAGGCAGCTGCCCGGGAGAAGCAGAGGCTCGAGAAGCCCTCAGAGGATGGGGTCCCACGCCCCACTCCCAGGGACGTCGGTGCTGGGGGGACGGTCAGCGCTGTCTCCACCCGCCCACCTTTCAAACTGACCCACGCCGGGCTGAAGCGAGGCCACGACGGTGGGTCAGGCCAGACAGGACGCGGCGGTCCCTCACACGGCAGGCGCTGCCGAGCAGGGGGAGGAGGCCAAGGAGGTGGCTCTCTGCCCCTCAGCCCGGCCGCTTCCTGGCCTTGCCACACTAGGCCGGTCCGGACGCCAGCTGACCTCGTGCTGCTGTGACTCTCACATGGAAGGCACCAGCGTGGCCTCTGGACACGTCTTGAGAGGCCCAGGCTGTGCGGTGTTCGTCCTGGAGACCGAGAGCGACGTGTTTGGCGAGGCGTCTCCTCCCTGGCCAAGCAAACAAGCCAGCTCGCGCACCGATTCTCGCCGCCACTTTGCGCTCTGGAAACCCGCGTTCCTGCTTCTGGCCGTGTCGTTCATTGTGGAGTCATTGTCACTTATTAATACAGGTTTGCTTCACTCGCCAAGCGCAGTCCTCAGGCCACATTCTGTGCCCGCCCTCCTCGCCACAGGAGGCCGTGGCTCTGGGGGCCGAGGGAAGGCCATGGTGGTCTGCTCCCTCCCCCACCTCCTCCTGCTGCCCCACCTGGGCTCCCGACAGGGATGTGCAGCCTGCAGAGAGAAGCCTGTTTGCTTACCAGGGGACAGGGGTTGAGCTGGTCACCATCACTAGCCACCACCAATCACTGGCCACCACTGATGCTGTGCCCGCCCTGGAAGGGACAGAAGCAACTTGGGCTCTGCAGCTCCCTGTGCAGAAGTAGCTCCAACTTTGGGCCTTCCTTGCCCTGCAGTAGTGCCTGCTGCCCCCTGCACACACAGACACGCACGGCTCAGCCTCACCTCCCTCCTCGCCTGAACTCCTGAGGGAGGAGCCAGGCCCTAGTTCCCAGTTCTCTTAGATAACCCCAGAAGTGTCCCAGCAGATGAACCCCCTTCTCTGGGTCTCTCCTCTCTGTCCCCATTCTGCCGTGACAGCGACAAGTGACAGTGCAACCAGAGGTGACATTAGTCCTACCTCCCTCCTACCTAACCCCGCACCGTGCCAGCAACCGCTCTGGGGGACCCCCTCCCTTCAATTCTCGTGCAGAAAACCAGTCAATGACCCTCCCCACGAACATTGCTCTTGCCCCCATATGGAGACCTCTCACCCCTCCTGCACCCTTGTGTCTATGAGCAAGAGGGCACAGATGGAATACAGAGGAGGGTGACAAGGGCGTTGGGAGTGTCAGTTGTGAAGAAGGAAACCCCAAAAGGGCCATGGCATGCCACCCCCCACATGGGCCTGCTGCATGGAACAGCAACACCGGATCCAGCCCCGAGCCACCAGCTCCCACCTCGCAGCAGCCACGGTGCCCTCTCGCCCGAAGCTGTTCCTCACTTGTAGTTTTCACACTTAGCCAGAGCACCATCGGGGGCGGAGGGGACATGGGTCTGAGGAGACCCTGTGGGAGGTCTCTGTGCCGGGATATACTCAGCCTCGAGGGAGGGAAACCAGCTCCATGGAAGAAGGGGCCTCGATCACCCTCGACTCCTTGGAACAGAGATTCTAAGAGCCGGCGGAGCCTCACCCTGGGGAGTGGGGCCAAGCGGGGACCGGCCGTTCAGGTCTCAGCACACCTTGCCTGACCGCTGGGGGTCTCTCACAGGAGCGGGGGCCTGTGGGGCTCAGCCTGAACCCGGATCTTTCACTTATAGATGCCGCTGGCACCTCTATAAATAACCGCGGTGTCCTCACGGCAAGGTGAAGGGCCTGGCCCACTGCACAAGCGGATTCCGAGCCTCCAACGTCCGGAGCCAGCATTCCAAGAGGCGTGGACAGAGGCCTCTCCGCACCAGTCAGCACTCTCAGATCCCAGCAGGGTGTTCTCAGAATTCAGTTCCCAGAGAGCTTCAGATTCCACACATGAAAGGCTCCGTCTCCCCAGGACCACCCTTATCTCCAGAAGCTGGCAGCAAACGGAGGCTGCTGACCAGCCGGAGGTTCCAGGACCCCACCTGGCCTCAGCTGCCTGCTGCTGGCCCAGGTTAGCATCTGTGCTTCTGACCCCTGCCCTGCAGAGGCTCCCAGCACACCCGCCAAGTTCACGAATTTGCTAGAACAACACACAGAACTTAGGACACAACTTAGACACCAGCTGATTACAAAGGATTTAACTCAGGAATAGTCAGACAGAGGAGATGCAAGCGTGAGGTGTGGGGTTTAAAAGACACCAGACATCCCTGCCTCTCTGGGTCCAGCACTCTCCCAAATCTCCACGTGTTCAACCCTGAAGATTATAGAGCCCCCTTCTCTTGGGTTTTTGCGGAGCCGTAATTACCTAGGCACGATTAATTAACTCATTACCAGTGGCAACTGAACTCAACCTCTCCAACTCCTCTCCTTTCCCAGGCGGTCAGGAAGAAGGAATTGGAAGTTCCACCCTCTATTCAAGTTGGTTTCCTTGGCAACCCTCCTCTCATCTTCTGGTGTTTTCCCAAAATTACTATTAACATAACAAGAGATACCCTGAACACTCTCAACACTTAGGGAATTCCAAAGCAGGAACTGTGAGGGAGGAACGAATAGGAATGAGAAAACCATCTCCTGGCCGTCCAAATGCATGACCAGTGCGGGCATTTCTTGTAAACCGCAAAGGCACACAGCACTGTGTCAGATGCCTAGAAAAAGCCCAGGAGCTACAAGGACCCTTCCTTCCTTTGGGTACAGGGGAAGCACGTTCTCTCCCATTGCCAGGTCATCGGAGAGAGGATTAAATTTCAAACAGACTAACTTGCATGGGTAAATAATTATAACAGCAATTATCTCCCTGAGGACAATTATTTGCCATCACCATTTGCACCCACTGAAATTACATGCATAAGTAGCAGAGTCACCCATTGGCAGATAAACGTAATTAAATTGGGAGAATGGCATCCAATGGCTGATTGGATTAATAAAAGAAATTTATTCCCCAGAGGTATTTCAGAAATGCTTCTCCAAGCTGAATCACATTTTTTTAAAGCTTGTACTCTGAATTCAAATTGTATATTAAATTCCTTTCCCCAGATCAGCATGCATCCAACCCTTATGAATACCACGGGCCCCGGAGGAGCTAAAACGTAAACGGTTTCATAAAAACTACTCACATCAACACAAATCTGCTCTGTCTTTGTGCAAGAATAGACCTACAAGAGATGACATGGTTTTCTGTAGCAAAATCAATTCAGTGACTACTTCAATTAATAAAATAGTACCTGTTTTGAGAATTAACTTTAAATAATGGGCCAAAAATGCGATACAATGTGATCATAAATTTAAGTGACTTCTTGGCATCAAATTTTCCAAGTCATCTAGCGGTGACATGCAGAGGTGGCTCCCAGCGGGGCCCGCCATTGCGCTTACAAACTGTACTTAATCGTCACGACGCACTATGGACTAGGAGGGGTTGAAGGAGTCCACGTGTGTGGCCCCGAGTGAGCACGGGCGTCTCCTTTCCCCAGCTGAGGGTGTCCAATGTGCTCACTGCTCTCATGGGAGTGAGCCTGGGTTTACGTTTTCACTTCTGAGTCTTGGTCTACCGCTTAATGCTTCAAAAGCCTCACGATAGCTGGCCTCTGTTGTTACCTGAATTTAAATGCAGCCTCCCTCTAAGTACTGTGGCAGTCTCCCCAAGTCGACTCCTTGGGTGCTTGGAATACGTCTGTGAGGTGAAGATAAGAAAATCACAAAACATTCTTTTACTGCTGGAAAAATCCAGAAAAAGAAAGGTGTCTGTCCCAGTAACGCCGACTTCCCTCTGTCAGAGGAAAATACAAACGTCTGGTGGTTGAGTTCCTCCAAGATGGCTGCCCAAGGCTTTCAGTGACCTGGAAGAACATTTCTATCATATGCAATTTTCACACATGAAAAAGGAATTTCATACAAAGCTACTGCAAAAGTAAAAAAGGGCCCATTCAATATCTACTGACTCTTGAAAAAGAACTTGGCGTCCAGGCCAAGGTTAACTGTGTGAATTTTAAGCTGCTTTGAAATATATTCTTAAGTCAAACCCAGTTCATTAATGATCTGAAATTGAAGTACAATCGCACCGCTACTATCCTTAAGTCTCTGGAGCACCACTGAATGAGCTTTCTAAAGAGTTGCCAGACACTATAACATATGGAAGAAGTTCCCAAACTGATTCTTTTAGAAGAATCTTGTGTTGTCGTTCATCTTTTTTTGCCTAAGATGTCATCTGCCCCAGAGACCAGGGAGACTGGATGGTTCATGCTGGTGATTAGACCATCCGGCACTGAGTGTGTAACGTAGCTTCGTGGTGAGTGGATGGTCACACCCCTCAGCTCAGATGCACACTCATCGCTTCTGTGTAACAATCTTGGCATCGCGCTATCTGGGGCATGCTGGGTACAGGGACGCGGCTCTGTAGCTTGAACCCTGACGAAGATAAATGTCCTATCTGCTTAGCTCTCAAATTTCTGAAAAAAGCAATGCAAAAGTTGTAGCTACAGTAAAAGGCTGTCATTCAGCTCACTGCAAAGGTGAGGACGAGATTGCAGCCCCCTTCACGCGGGCGGGCGGCACACCCAGCCTACAAAGACGCCTCGTCAGAATGTGCGCTATTTATGTAAGAAACAACTGTGAAAGCCCCCTCGAAGACCACGGTTACTTCAAAAATAGAGAGCATTATCATAATCCAAGATTGGATGGCTAACTACTCAGAAAATGTGATTTCTCCCTCAAATGAATGTATAATTTGAATGCAGCTTCCAAAAAAAAAATCTCAACAGGAGTTTCTATGGAAATTCCCAAACTGAGCAAAATTCAAATGAAAGTTCTCAGGAATAGCCGTGGTGATTCTGGAAATAAAAATATGAAAGGACGAGGAATAAAGAACGGTCATCTCAAAAATCAACGTTAATAAAACTCTTAAAATTGTGTGGCTTTTGTGCAGGGCCAAGTAGGTCAAAGGTTCAGAGTGAGGACCACAGCACACAGGGATGTACACACACATTTACACATACACACACGGAGGGGGTGTGTACACTTTATTGTGTGTGTGTATGATGATTTAGAATACATTAAAGGACCGCACTTAAAACTGCTGGGAAAACACTGAACTAGTCAACTAACGATTTGGGGATATTTGGAAACAAATTTGCGCATTGCCACCGGCCGTGATAAATGCAGCGCCTGATTTACACAGCTCACAGTGTTCAAAGACGGTCAAGACTCAGGAAAAGCAGAACACACTCAGGCTTTGGGGGCCCCAAATACGGAACTCCATACATGAAAGCTGATGGATTTGACTATTTCCAACTTAAAGTATCTATACATAAAGAATCCCTGCGTGTCAACAAAAGAAGACGCGCCGGGGCGGGGCCCCTTCACCGTCACCTACCTATTCCTGCAAATCTGATGGAAAACTGACAAATAACTTGAATGGAAAGTTCACAGAAAACACAATTGTCCCACAACTATTCAAACTCTCTAGGAATCGAGGAAATACAAATCTGTAAAGAGCTGAAGACAGTGCTTTGCCATCACGTTGGTACAAATTTGCTTTGATCATCTCTCGTGCCTGCTCCCAAGGCAAGTGGCGTCCAGTGTGCTGCTGGAGCGTAGACTGGCACAGCAACTCCAGAAGACTGTCTGACAACACCTGTTAACACCTGACGTCTTAAATGTGCGTCGAGTATGATCCAGGGATCATACTTCCACGTCCCTGCCCTAAATACAGGGCAGGACATGGACAGACGGGACATGGTCTTCGGGACCCTCGTCACTGGGAACTGAGTTCCTGCCACTCTCTAATCTCTTCGCCACCATGATCTGCGTAAAAGGCACGACCAGGCACACACAGCTTCACTGCTTTTCCCTGCCGGACCCCGCTGCATCCCTTGGTAGTCCCACCCACACTGCACCATCAAGCAGGAAGACAGTGGAGAGCTGTGGCACGCTCCGGGACTCAAGATGGGACAGGCGGCTTTATACCCGGGGCTCACACCATGACAGTTCTCTAGTGGTGTCTTACTATGCCAGTTGGCCCCATATTGATGCCCTTAAAGCATCCTTCAGGCCAGTTTTATCCATCACGGGGAAGCTGCTTCTTTCCAGAGTGGGGCTGGGAGAGAGTTACCGGCCCAGCAGCTCAGTGTCCCTTCACCTGGGTTAGGCAGATCCAGGCCACAGTTTGCTAACCTATGTGAGGCTTCTCCTCTTCTGGGTAGAGCTTGGGATTCCTTCTTCAAAAGACCCTAAGGCAGACCCAGGGATTGCTCAGAAATAGGCACCTTCTAGAACCTGGAATATGCCTACACTGCCACTTGCTCCTTGACAACACGTCAGTGCTGAGGTTGGATGAGGGAACGGAAAGACTGCAGATACCTTAACCGCAAGCTATGTCCAAGTGGCTTAGAGAAAGGGCTGGCTGTGACCTCACCCTCGAACAGACTCGCAGGCCCTCGGTCCCAGGCACAGCCCTGGGCTCCATCAAGACTCCTCCGTCCTTCCTCCGCCATCCTCGGCTACAGAGCGAGTCTTCTCTCTCCGTGCAGCGGCGGCCCCAGAACCACATCCTCAGTCCTTTCACAGGAGGAAAGAAGCGAAGCTTCCACACGTCCTCCTTTTCATGCAGCCAGGAAGGGAAAATCTCCCTCCGGCCTTAAAGCACACCTGCCCTGCTACCCACGGCCCGAGCGTGGCTCAGCTCTGAATAAAATATTCTGCTCAAGCAGACTAAAACTGAAGACCTGCCCCAGGCTGGCCCACCCCCAGCACTCAGTCACTCAGCGCCCGAGAGAAGCTGTTCCCGGAGCCAGCACCCCGAGTCGTTCACAGACGAGGTCTCGGGAAGAGACCTAATCTCTTTCCCCCAAAAGGGAAAAAGGTAGAAGGACTTGACAAAGCGGCTCAGGGCGGCCTGACCTCTGCCTGCCTCTGCCTGATCCACCCCCAGGTCTCAGCTGCAGGTGAAGCTCAGGTGAAGCCACCGACAGGGGGAGCGTCCGACCTCTGAGCCACACTCTCAGCACATCACTCCCCGCACGCCAGGGCCAGCTGACCTCTCTGCCACCTGGTCCTGCCTCTTCTCCTCGGCTCAGGTGGCTTCTGGCTCATTCTTTCCCCACCTTCTCACCAACTAGATCTTGTCAAGTCTCACGCCTGAGTTTGTGCTCATCTCCTCCAAGGACCCTTTCTAGCCAGTGACCTGTTGCTCTCCCGAATCGCTGTTGCCCTCAAAACAAGAACCAAGAAACTCACTCACTGAAGCAGAGAACACACTTAGGTAAAAGTGTGCACCTCACAGGCGTATCATTCAGTGCAATTTCCCAGAGCATTTTCCGTGTGCTCTGACTGCAGCACTGTGGTTTGCTCCCTGTCGCCGTCACCTTCCCCTGACGGCAAGCACCTCGAGGGGACGGTCTCTGCCTCGCGCCCTGTAGAGCCACAGCAAGCGTCCCATGACTGCACCTCCACTTCGTCCCTGGGAACGGCCCCTGTCTGGTACACAGTGTCAGCACCGCCCAGCTGCTCTCACCGCTGAGCCTCAGAGCGGTGGTGGAAAAACCAAAGGGACGCAGCAGCGTCATGGACGGCTGCCCGAAAGGCAGGCACAGGTCGCCAAGGGGCCAAGGGTCAGGAGACACACGTTCTAACCTCACTCACACAGACCAGCGGGACGAGGCTGTCTGCCCTGGTGATGGGCACGTCAGGGACCCCTCAGCGTACAGCGTCATGGCGTCAGTGATCAGAAGTCACCGGTTCCCAGCACGCAGAGCATTCCACTCTGAAACTCCTGTCCAGTCCTCTGCTGGGGTCGAAGAGGCAGTCTCAGTGCTGGTGTCACCTGACCCCTCACGCTCCCGCTAACCTCCCTCCCCAGCAGGGGTCAGCACATTTGCAGGCAACGAGTCTACCTCCAGTTCAACATGTGGATCGGACTTATTTTTATGGCGACCTTCTAATTTTGGCAAGAGGTGATTTCCTATTTCCAATGATAAAGAGGTTTCATTTTTAAACGTATGAAAAAGAAGCGAGTTTGTTTGAAGCAAACGAGGAAGGCATGCCGCAGATGGTGTGCTGATTTGCAAAAAAAAATTCAAGGTGTTACTTAAGTGATCCGAGTTTGCGAGCACACACAGACAGCAGCAGAAAGACGACTCCGGACTTCGAACTGCCCTCGACCCAGCGGGGAACGGCTCCCCTACAGAGCTGTGTGTGGCAGGCACCCCGGGGACGGCACCCCAGGGACGGCGGGTGGGGCTGCCCCCCTCACCCCACACTTCATCCGCTCCGATTTGGTGTAAGAGCAAAGAGCCAGCCACCGGGTGGCTTCTGACTGAGAACGGGCAGGGAGACCTGATGTAGCCTGAGCAGCGGGAGGGCAAAGCTCCCGCACGCAGCTGGAAAAGCAGTGGCCATTTTCTCTCTCCTCTAAGAGCACACGTCACCCCTCCACCCCAGCAGTCCCCGTGCCCCCGTCGAGGAGAGTCGGGTGAAGGCCACGTGGAGGGCCAGCCCAGGGGGCCAGGGCCCGGCTCGCCACGCACTGCCCAGCAGGTCCCCCTGCGCGCCGGGGTGGTCCCAGCTCTCCACGTCCTGCTGGGGACAGTGGGCAGGTCGGTGGAGCTGGGGCTTCTGTCCCCCGTAGCCCAAGGTCCCTGCTGACGCCCTGGGGTCAGGGCACCCCAGCCACTCCCGACACGGACAGAGGTGGGCCGAGGAGGGCAGAGGACAGCGTCCCGACTCGGGCTCTGTCACTCCTTCGGTCATTGAGCCAGTGCTAGCACGTCTCACTCACACGCCTGACCCCTGCAGAGACGTGGCAGGACAGGCAGCACACGGCACAGCCCCAGAGCAGGGTGACAACCTCCTGGGGAGGGGTCCTCAACCCCCGAACAGCCCCAGGCCGTCGGGAGACCTCCCTGCCAGGGTCACACGCTGACGTCCATTCCACCTGGACCGGCCTGCCTCTCCCCTCCCACAGAGCGCCCACCAGCTCGGCGGGGGATAAACCCTCCTCTCCTCCCACCACCAGCGGCCGCCTCCTGCCCCTTCCTCTCTCTCTTCAGACGCAGCCCTTTCAGTCCCGCTTCTGTTAGGGGGGAAAGACCCTCCTAAATAAATTACATAAGTAAGTTATAAACGTCAACCCCCATTCCAAACCTACAAAATCCCAAAACTACAAATCCCATAAGGTCATTATCAAAGAGCCGTATCACTGGGACCTGCGGGTGGAGTTCAGCAGCCAGGCTGAGTATAGAAGCAGACATGTGGGCCTTGGGGGTCTTCTCTTTTCCTGGGGAGCCAGCTCTCAGCACGCTGTTGGGGTCCAGCTCTGAAAAACTGGTAAGACATTTACAAACCTGCATCGCTCTCTTCCCCTTGTATTATTCACTACGCTATTCCCCTTCTCTTGTAAATAAAGCCCTTTATCAACCTTTATTGTGTATACCTGCAGGTATTATAAGTGCCTTTCAAGCACGCAGGTAAAAGCCCAGCCAAGCAAACCATTTTATGTTAGGGTTGCCCTGTAACACTCCTAAGTGTTATTTTCTGACCTTTTACTCTTCTCTGGCTCCAACCAGAACCTCCAGGTCCAGCCCAAGTCCTCTCTGATTAAAACTCCTCCAGCGGCAAAGGTGCGCAAAAGCTGAGTGCGCCCCCTTGGCCCGTCTGCATGCACACGACACCCTCGGGAGCTGGACAGGCTCGAACCTCTGACCAGGAAACCCGAGCTCTCAGCTCTGCTCTGCTGCGCTGACCGGCTGTGTCACCTCAGCCCCTCTCCCGACCTGCGCCTCAGTTTCCCCCCAGGCTCTTCACGGGCAGAAATATCCTGGAGACAAGGCCAAGGCCAAGCAGGGAAAGGAAAAAGCAGGATTTCGTCTCCGCTGTTTTTCCTTCCTGCTTCCCACAGGCCCCCCTTCCAGCTGGCTCCATCAGACTCCAGCTGGGTCTGCCCTCCTTTCCCAGGGAGGAACCACATACAGATTCCCCTAGCAGGGCTGTCCTCCCACGTGCAGTAAAGCTGGCGACCCTGCAGATGCATCACCAAGGAGGCGTCTAGAGGAGGGGGCGCTCAGCCGTGGGCAGGAGCCCTAGAGGGGAGAAATGAGGAGCAGAGACTACACTGCCAGTGCAGGGAGGTACACATGCTTCTGAATCAGAGCCCTGGCCCCTGAGTACCAGGACTCATTAAGCCTCACAGCAGATCTGTGCTCAGCCTCTGTCACACACGTGCCATCCCAGGTGTTAAAATACTGAAATTCTCCCGTGAGAGCCACATACAGCCTCTGCCTCGAGTGCCCTGCCCCCACTTCCTGGGCCCTAGGATATAAAGGGTGTGCCTGGGCACAAAGTAGGGCTGCCAGAACCAGCTCCAGTGCTTCATCCACTATTATTAGTATGCTACTGCTGAATATTTTGAATATCATCATTGATGCCAAGTGCAATGATACATGGATTCTATACAGACCCATGGATTCTATAGGGTCTGCAATGAAATGTGACTGCTTACCCACAAGAACAATGAGGAATGAATATATGGGGAATATCCATAATAGAATATTAGGCTGTCATGAACAAGGAATCATGTTCTGATACAGGCCACAACATGGATAAAACTCGAAAACAGTATCTAAGAGAAAGAAGGCAGACACAAAGGGACACATCAACCTGATTCTGTTTGTATGAAATATCAAGAATAGGAAAATCTATAGGGACAAAAGGTACAGGAGTGGGTGCCAGGAGCTGGGTTGGGGGCAGCGAGAGTTGTGGTAGGAGACAGCTAAAGGGCCTCAGGTTTTCTAAAGTCATGGAAATACTGTAAAGTTGATTTTGGTGATGGATGAGCAACCCCGAGAACATTCTTAAAGTCATTGAATTGTGTACTTCTAAGTGCATGAATTATATGATGGGATTTAAAGTTATCAAAACAATTACAGGGCACAACTTTCAAAAATAGTTACTAAGTTTAAAAGTACATATACATGCATACATACACACCAATGCATATGATTTCTACTATGACACAATGAGGCTGAATTGAAAATAAATAGAAGTTTTGTATCTTCAGCCTGCCACCCCGTGGGTGGTTTGTGGCTCCAAGAGAAGCAGCTGGGATCAGAAAGTCTGCAGACCCTGCCAGCACGCAGAGCCTTGCCCCCCCAGCACAGCATGCAGATTCCAGGACCTTGAGTGTATTGAAAAACCAAGACTTGCCAAAATGGGTTAAGAGATCAAGGATACAGGAGGACAATGAGGAGGCTGTCTGTCAAAATGACTGTGCCCTGAAGGTTCTGGGGTCCTCTGGGTAGAACCTGGTTTGTGGGAAGACCCTGGTGAGCCTCTGAGATGGGTAAACAACCTTGGATTCCTGCAGTGAGGGCCCAGGGGGGCACCTTTGCTTCACAGCTCAACCCCATAGGGGGAGAGGGAGGAAATGGGGCCTGGGGATCTCCTTTTTCCCTCCTGCTGCTGTTGGGGAGGGTGGGGAATGGCTGACCTTTACCAACATCAGTAAAGGGGAAGTGCCTGAGGTGGGGGGAGGGGCTGCTCAAGTGTCCCGGAGGCAGTTCATTAATTCACACTGGCAGGATGTTTCCGACCTTTTGAAATAGTGTCTTTCCCCTTTACCAAGCAGCAGTGAGGAGGGAGGACCGTGATGGCCCCTCTTTGACTGTCACCATTACCCCCAACATTTCCAAAGACTCCGAGTGGTAGAGAAAGGCAGGGTCAAAGTCTCCCTCAGGTCTCTGTCTTTGGAAATTGAGTCCCTTCCTTTGGAGCCGCCCTTTGGTTGCCATGGTAACACCACATCTGCTCCCCCACTCTGCTCCAGCAGTCACTGGGTTTGGCAGCCTCCAGCTGCGGCTGGTTCTGCATTTTGCCTGACTTGCTCCCCTGCTCCTGAGGACGCCTCACACTTTTCCAGCAAAGGAACACTGACTCAAAAGGCAGGGTGATGGTCAGAGGGAGGTTCAACCCGTGCAAGCTGCAACTGAGAAAGCCAGCCAGCTCTCTGGTGGGTGTGCGGCCATTAATTCTGCCAGTTTTTGCACTAATGCACTGCATCCGTTGCTCTCAAATCCTCCTGCAAACCTTCCTTCTGGATCTACGGCATTAGCATTTGTTCTGAAGGAGCACACATTATTAAAACTTCTGTAAGACATTTCAAATATATATAAATTCCGTGTTCAGCTCCTTTATTTTCTCATTTTCATAGTTTTCAAGTTTAATTGCTTACCTCCAGCTCTCTCCTTCACCAGTTATTCTTGACACTGAACAACATAGGCCGTAACTCTAGGTTTCCTTGCCTACCCCTTCCTCCTGGCTTCCAGGCCACATCTATCGTCACTTCCCCTTGGAGAAGCATGCCCTACTTCACTGGCTGACCTCGTCACAATCCAAGTGGGTTTCTAAGGAACGGAGAGGGGGGACAGCACAGTGAGAAGAGCGAGACCCCTAGTCATCATGATACGGGATTTCAGGTTTTCAGGCCTCCTGGTCTCCCAGCCCAGAAGGGACCCCAGGGCGCAGGGGCAGCACTGAGCTCCAGCCTCTGGGCCACCACGGGGTGGTGTCTCCCGAAGCCGCAGCAGGAACTTCACTGATGCTCAGACAAGCGAGCAAGAAGAGGGGAATTTGTTTAGAAAAAGAAATTTATTAAAGAGAAAAGGAACAGAAATAAAGTGGGACCCCCAGGCCGGGGTGGAGGGCGCAGGGCGGGCAAGGGAGCCAGTGGAGTCCTGCCGGGGAACACACACCTTCTTTCCCGATTATTCTAAAACCCCAGCGGTCTCCTCCTCGTGATGGGTCAGTTCCCACTCTGCTCGCTCTGCCTTCATGACTCTGTGCCCAGAGCTAACTCTGCCCCAGCCCTTATCTTAGAGGCCCTTCTCTTTACTGTCCTTGTCCGGGAACACCCGCTGTCCCTGGGCCTGGGGTGTTTGGTTACCCCCCTTTGGAGCTGTTGCCCTCAGCTCTGGCGCTTCTCTTACCCCTTTTGTTTCTCTTATCTCAGAAGCCTCTTTAACTCCCCCCAGGCCCCTGCCTACTGTGTCCCTGGAGCTGCCTAATGAACCCTAACTTGCCCTAGGACCCAATAAGCATTTAGGGACTGGCCTCCCCACAAGAGGAGCCAACACGTCTGCCTGGGACTTCCCCAGTTAGAACACTGAAGACCACATCCAGCTGGCCAGACTGGGATGACTGGTTCCTTCTTCCCAGCTTCCTCTCCCTCTTGGTGTGTGTCCTTGGGGAAGTTCCGAAATGTTTCCAACAATCGGTGCTGTTATTTGTGAGAATGATGATACGATGTTTTCTAAAGGTTGTGGTGAGATTAAATAAGTGAATGGATAAAATGCCTCTTGCTCAAATAGGAGCCACGCCCAGATGCTTTTTATTATTAGTCTTAGAAACAGGACTTTAGAGACCATCTTGAATCACTACAACTGAGAAACTGGTTTCCCAAGTCAACTAGTTCACTAAGACTGGGGAGCAGGGCCTAGACTAAGCTGGGCGGCGAGGGGCCGAGGGTCAGTGTTTAAGGAGGAACTCACCCCAAGGTCATGCAGACGTAACTTTCCCTGCGAGTGAAGGCAAGGAGCCAAAATATGCACCCGTTGGGGCCTTTGGTCTAGAACTCAGCATTGCTGACTGAAATAAGGATGTCACGTTCCCTAAGAGATGGATTCTCTGTGTTATATCTGGTGACAATTAGTTCCAATAGCACAGTGTCCCTGAACCACTCAGAACTGTGACAGCTGCAACATACTTTTATTTTGAGCATCATTAAAACAAAGCAAAACAAAACCTTGGCTCTCCAAGGCCCTTGAGAACTCGATCATTAGAGCCAACCATTTCCCAAATAGTATTTAATCTCTTTTTACTCTTCACAATATTCTGTGGAAATCTTCCTTTTCTTTCCTTGAAATTATCGTTTTTATCTTGAAGTAATTACAGGTTCACATGGTGTTATGAGGAAGAAGGGAGAGAGATACTACGGCCCTCTCCCCAGGGCACTGGCACCGCAATGAAGACAGAGCACATCCCCATCACAAGGGCCCTCCCTGCTGTTGAACTTCCACGGCTACACGTTCTTCCCTCCCACTCTCATTTCCTCCTTAAACCCTTGGATCCAATCACCTGTTCTTCATCTCTATCATTTTATCATTTCAAAAAAGTTACATGAGTGGAAGCACACAGTATGTAATGATTTGGGATGTAACATCTCTTAGCATAGTTCTCTGGAGAGCTATTTGGCCTGCTGAGTGTATCAATAGTTCATTCCTTCGCATTGCTTAGTAATTTTCCACTTAGCCATTAACCCATGGAAGGACATCTGGGTGACTTCCAGGATTTTACTATGATGAAAAAAGTTGCTATAAAACTCATGTGCATTGCTGAAAATATCATAGAAATTATCAGTAAATGGAAGGCTAACCAGTATCAATGAATTGGAAAATGTATTGTTAAGACCTCATGTGATCTACAGATTTGATGCAAGCCCCATCAAACGCTCAACAATAATTTTTGCAAGCACAGAAAAATTAATCCTAAAATTTATATGAAATCTGAAGGGACCCTGAATAGCCAAAATAATCTTGAAAAAAATACAAAGTTAGCGGTCTCACACTTAACTGATTTCAAAACGACTACAGTTACAGCAATCAAAGCAGTGTGGTAATGGGTTATAGACAAACTTACAGACCAAATAAATGGACTAGCGATCCCAGAAATAAATCCTCGCTTGGTGTTATGACCATTCAATGGGAAAGGACATTCTGGAAAATTGGATAGCCGTACAAAAAAGAATGAAGCTAATGCTTAACCAATACCTTATAAAAACTAACTCAAAATGAATGAAATATCTAAATAGAAGAGCTAAAACAACAGAACTCTTAGAAGAAAACAGGGGAACCATTTCACAACATCAGACTTAACAAAGACTTCTTAGATATTATACCAGAAATATGGACAACAAAAGAAAATATAGCTAAATTGAGTCACGTCAAAATTTACATATCAAAAGCCACAATCAACAGAGTAGAAAGGCAACTTATAGAAAAGGAGAAAATATTGACAAATCCCATTCCTGGAAAAGGCTAATATGGAGAATACATAAAGAGTTCCCTCAACTCAACAAGAAAACTACCCAGTTAAAAATGGGCAAAGAACTTAAACAGGCATCTCCAAGGAAGAAAAAAATCCAATGAGCATGTGAAGAAGATGTTCAACATCATTAATCATTAGGAAGTGGAGAAGGATGTTTTCAAATAACTCTGGGACAAGCAGATGTCCACATGCAAAAAGATTACACGTCACACATTCCAAGAATGAACTTGTATGGAATACAGACTTAAGTGCGTGACTATAAAACTTGTGGACATAAGCAAATGAGAGAGTCACTGACATTTGTCAGAATTCTCAGATACAACTAGAAAGGTGTGATCTATTAAACCAATACACAAAACCATCACACAATCCAAAATCAAAATCTTCTGCTCTGCAGAACATACTGTTGAAAGAGTGAAAGTGCAGGCCACGAATTGGGAGATGCTTCAAAAGCTGGAAGCATCCCAGTGTTCACTGATGGATAAACTAAATGTGATGTATACACACAATGGAGGACATTTGGTTTCTAAAAGGAAGAAAATTCGAATATGCCTCAACATGGATAAACCTTGAAGACATTGTGTTAAATGAGGTAAACCCATCACGAGGGGACAAACAACACAGGATTCCACTTCCACAGGGGAGGTGGGGTCCTCGCATTCATGGAGACAGGAAGCAGGGTGATGGCTGCAGAAGCTGAGGGCCGTGCAGAATGGGGAATTATTTCAAGGATAGAGTTCCCACTTGGGAATAGGAAAAAGTTCTGGTGATGGATTGTGGTGATAATACTACCACGAGCTGTACACTTAAAAATGGTTATGATGGCAAATTTTATGTTATATATATCTTAACCCTAAACACTTCATGTGTACATTTTTGTGAAAACATGTCTTGTCATTTCTCAGATATAAATGCCAAAAAGTGTAATTTCCAGGTCATACGGTGGTTGCATTTTCAGGTTTTTAAGAAACTGACAGACTTTCTTCATTTTACATCCCTACTGGCAATGTGTAAGTGATCTAATTAATTACTCTGCATTCTTGTTTCACATTTGGTGTTTTACAGTTTTTTACTTTCACTAGGATATGAGGCGTGATATCCCATAGTGGCTTTCATTTGTATTTCCTGAATGGCTACAGATGTTAAACAACTCATTATGTGCTTATTTGAGATATCTATCTATCCATATAGATATATGTACTTTACATACATACATAGCTATAGATATAGCTTATATAATCTTTCTTCATGAATTGTCCATTTAGATGGACAATTTCTCTTACTTTCTAATTAGATTATTTTTACTGCTGTGTTTTAAAGCACTTTATACTTTCTAGATACTAGCCCTTTGTGACATACGTGGCCGCAGCCCTTTGCCCCAATCTTTAACTTGTCTCTTTATCCTCTTGAAAAGAGCAAAGTTTTAAATTTTGAAAAGAATGACAGACATGGACTGTGAACAAAGTACCTAACAGATTTCAGACTAAAAAATTCTAATGGAAAATATTTCAAATTATAGCTATCACAAAACTCTTTTTTGAAAATAAGGAATAATATCTAGGAAGAAAATTGCTTTCATGTAAGCAAAATGGCAGAGATCATAATTTCATAATAGTTCATTAACATGGCCCGAGTCAGCCTTAAGAAAGCAAATGGTCCTCATATGTATCCAACCAAATCTGACAAAAATAGGACAAAAAATAAAGGAAAGCCTAGACTAGCTTCAAGTAGCAGTCTAGGTTCCAAATACAATATTTCAAATTGCATTTGACAGTATTTCAGAAGTCCATTTAGTTGTTGGGCTTTATCCCAGCAATCCAATATTTTAATGACATGAGACCAAGTTTCAGCCTTAATATACGGCAAAACCCACCAAAAAATTAAGTTTCTTTTATGAGCTAGACCACAGCCTTGGCGCCATCAGCAAACTTGCTAAAAAGTGACTAAATTGAAAATATTATTGTACACCAATAAACCTTCAATGTTGAGTGTTAATAAAAGTATTCTCAAAACTCAGTGGAAAACAGGAAGGATTCAAAATTAATCCTTCTGTACTATTTTGAGGCAAATTCAATGTTTTAATAAATGTATGCATATTAGTGGGTAGAATAAACAGACTACCAAGATAGAACATTTGTAACTCTAAACATAGGAAATGCACAGAGCACCACGAAGAGAACATTAAAGCACACTTTAAAGAACAGTTGCTTTAGACTTGTTTTTTGGTACCAATATGCCCTTTAGAAAAATTAAACAAAAGGTCAAATGATAAGATAGGCAACTGATAAAAAGAAAACTGGAAACATTAAATAAATTATTAAAGAGTACAAAAAGCACACTATTGAATTTAGAACTTTAGAAGCGAAAGAACCAAAACTATAGCTTCTAGAAATAACAAGTTTAGCAAAGTTGTAGGATATGAGATCAACAAGCAAAAATCAATCATATTTCTATCAGCAATAAACATTATAATTAATATAATAAACACTGAAATTTTTTAAAATGAGTACCATACACACAAAAATACTCAAAATAATTTGATTTATAGCTAACAAAATATGTAGGATCTGAATTTGGAAAGCTTGACAACACTGATGGACAAAATCAAAGATTTACATAAACAGAGATATGTTCAGTTAGCCATGTTCTTAGATTTAAGAGACAATACTGTCCAAGATGCTGATGGTACAAAGAGAAAAAAAGTGGCAAGAAATAAATATGCTCTATCTGGAATGGAAGAATTGATCATTTAATAGATAACCAATACTTTGAGGGGAGGGGGAATCAATGCAATAAAAGAGAAAAAATTACAAAGATAAAATAGAAGAAAATAGTTGAACTATAGGGAGAATTTGGCTTGTGGATCAAAATATCTCTACACCTTGAAAAATGGAAAGTACAAAATTAAAGAGAATCCATCAACACTTTGACATATTCTTGTGAGATTAATGAGTTTCAAAAGAAAAGGGAGATTTCTTTCAGAGCTGATAAAGATGGAGTAGGTCTATTACAGCCTCTTGCAACTAAGAACTCTGGATAAAACAGAAAAATCTACCCTCGGAATCCAAAAACAAGTAGAAATGGATGATGAATGGGGTAGGTGAATAAAAAAAAAATTAAAATAAACCACAGAGGAATTAGTCTCCAGTTTTATTTTCCTCTTTTGTCTCACCACTTTGGCCCAAGAGGAGCCCTAATCAGAAAACCACAGGATGGAATAGTCAGCAAAACTCAGAAAAACTGACCAGATGACCAGGAAGGAAGAGTCCTGGGACTCAGAGATGGTGAGATTCTTTCCAATTTTTTCCTTCCTCCTCTTCTCCTGGACCTGCCCCAGGGGCTGACATAGTTTTAAGCGGTAACAATGACAATATGGCAACTAAAACCCTGAGGGAGACTCTCTCTAGACTGAGAAAGCAGGAAAGGACTCCCGTAATGCAAAAGTATATGAAAGAGGCCCCATTGTTAAAGTTACTGGCCTTGCTGTTATTATTATGCACTTTTAAAAAAGATTTATTTATTTATGCATACAAGCACTGGGGTACTTTTTAATGCTCTCTGCTTTTCCCTGCCAGTGGTCTCAGCTAAGGTGCTATATCTTGACAGCAGAAGTCAATAAAATTAATCAGCCTGTACCCAGCCTGAAGAAAGAGAAAATACAAACTGCCAGTATCAGGAATGAAAGAGAAAGTGTTACCCTAGACACTGCTAAGACATTAAAAAGATAATAAAGCAATATATATGAACAAAATTGTACAGCTTAGATGAAAATGACCAATTTCTTAAAAGTTACAAACTATCAAAACATTCCAGAAAAAATAGTTTAGCTAGTACTATACCTGTTATAGTAAATAAACCTGTAATTTAAGTGTCCAACAAAGAAAAATTTAGGTCCAGATTACTTCACTGGTTTTAAGCTTCAGCAAACACCTAAGGAAAATAAACTAGTATACACGGTCTCGTGCATAGAACAGAAGAGCAGAGAGCAAGCACTTCCCAACACGTTTTATAAAGGCAGCATCACCCTGAGATGAACACCAGGTAAGAAAGTTCAAGGACAAGAACTTGACCTATTGCTCTCCAGAACATAAACATTAACATTACCCATTAACAAAACACTAGCAAACCAAATCCACAGAAAGGCAAATACTTGTGAACCTGCTATTAAGCCAACATTTGAAAATCAATCCGTGCAAATTTCAGTATGAATAGGTTAAGAAGGAAAACGAAAAGATCAAGAAAATATTTTGACAAAACATAAAATTCATTTTTTATTCTAAGTGTCTGGGTATAGAAAAAGGGAACTTTTTTTTTTTTAACAGTTTCATGTTTCAGAACTCTTAAGCACATCAAAGGCACAATGTATTATATTTTTACTTTCTTGGCATTAAAGGTAGATTAATCATTTATAACATCTAATATGCCTTCGTAGGGTTTTTGCTTGTTTTGACCAGGTTGAGAGGACTGGCAGACCCTGTCTGAGGTTGTAGACTCATTCTTTTTTTATGACTTTTATTATTTATCCCCCCCGCCAACATCCACTATATTTCCCTGTGCATTCTTTAACATTATGAAGTATATCTACAAAATAACTTCAGCACAGCCACACCTATCGTGGACAATTAGTACTTTCTCCCAGAGTTCAGAACAAGAAGATGTTCACCTCTCAGCACTCCTGTTCAACACTGTATTGGAATTTGGAGTCAGGGCAAGAAGGAAAGAGCTATAAATTGAAGGAACATAGATAGAAGGGGAGAAACACAGCTTTGTGTTTACAGATAACACAACTGTCTATGCAAAACTTTTTAAGAATTTACAAACAAGCTTCTAGAAATAACAAGTTTAGCAAAGTTGTAGGATATGAGATCAACAAGCAAAAATCAATCATATTTCTATCAGCAGTAAACATTATAATTAATATAATAAACACTGAAATTTTTTAAAATGAGTACCATACACACAAAAATACTCAAAATAATTTGATTTATAGCTAACAAAATATGTAGGATCTGAATTTGGAAAGCTTGACAACACTGATGGACAAAATCAAAGATTTACATAAACAGAGATATGTTCAGTTAGCCATGTTCTTAGATTTAAGAGACAATACTGTCCAAGATGCTGATTTTCCCCAAATGGACCTTGGAATCAATCAATGCAAACCCTATCCAAATGCAATATTAAATTTTTGTAGAGGCAAAATAATTGGAATAGTCAAAAGAGTTTCGAAAAGAAACAAGATACTGTAGTCTTGGTAAAGGGTTAAATGCATAGATCAAAGAAACAGAATAAAGATCCCAAAGATTCCAGAAATAACAGACCCACACAAACATGCTCAACTGATTTTTAACAAAGAAAAAAGCCACTAAGTGGAGAAGGGTGTTTTCAAATAACTCTGGACAAGTGGATATCTACGTGCAAAAAGATTACACATCACACACTCAGAGATGGACTCCCAATGGAATATAGACTTTAAGTGTGAAACTATAAAACTTGTGGACATAAGCAAATGAGAGAGTCACTGACATTTGTCAGAATTCTCAGATACAACTAGAAAGGTGTGATCTATTAAACCAATACACAAAACCATCACACAATCCAAAATCAAAATCTTCTGCTCTGCAGAACATACTGTTGAAAGAGTGAAAGTGCAGGCCACGAATTGGGAGAAAACTAATTGCAAGTCACCAATCTAACAAGGACTCAGGATACAAATAAACATCAATCATATTTCTAGCTATCAGCAATAAGCAACAAAATTTTTAAAACGAGTACTGTACAAAGAAAAATACAAAGAGTAATTTGGTATAAATCTAACAAATTGTGTAAGATCTGAATTTGGAAAATGACACAACATTGATGGGAGAAATCATAGAAGAATTAAATAAACAGAGAGATATGTTCATTTAACCGAATAGCAAACTCTTACTCAATGAGAAGCAAATGACCAACCAATAAAAATGGACAAATCAACGCACTCCAACAAGATTTAGAGAGTAAATAAGCAGCCCCCCCCCAAAAAAAACCCTCATTTTTCAATAGAGAAATACAAATTAAAAACAGAAGATACTACTATACACCATTGAGATGTCTAAATTTTAGAAAAACAGCTGAACTATCAGGCACCACTGAGGATGCAAAATGACTAAATGCTCATCTATTGCTGTCAGAAATGCGAATTTGCAGTCACATTGGGAAACCAAAGTGATGAGAAAGTAGAAAGACAGCGAGGTGCTGTCAAGCACGCCATAAAAAATGGACGCCCAACGGTACATACACATACAAGGAAGTTCAGACCCGGCATTAAGAAATGAAAAGTCAAATGTCAAGAAGCTCCAATCTTCGTGATACCCCAGGGACCAAAATCATTCAAAATAACAGTGTTCAAAATTTGAGAGGATCCATGGAGGTGTATCTTCTCCTAAACTACTGGTGGCAACGCCATTTGTTAAAGCCCTCCAGAGCGTGATTTGTAAATCTCTGTCAGGAGCTATAAAAGCATTCATCCTCTTCGCATCAGTAATTTTATGTCTATGAATGGACCCTAAAAAAAATAATTAAAGATGAAGATTTATCTATAAAGACATTCTCCCGGCACTATTCCCAGTACCAGAACACTGAAAACAACCTGCAACACAAAGAATGCACAACCAATCAGGGCACAACTACCAAGTAAGAGTATTATTTAACTATTAAAAGTGTTTGATGAAGCATTTTTGACTACCTGGGATAATACTTTGGATGCAGTAAGTTTTTTTAACAAAGCAGGATATAAAACTATATCCTATGACACAGATACTCCACACATCAATAAATATAGAATATATTTGACTTTAATAAGGCTAAGATTATTTATGGCTGCGACTACATCTATGTGACCTATGATCTAGACAATGTATAACATATACTCAATATGATCATGTGTGTTGTGACTACAGAGAAACGTAAGCACTGTCAGACTCGGCTTTGCTATTCTAATTTACAAAAGTTTAAAGTTTTTCCTAAGTCTGACTTCTTCACATCTACAATTGCACTACCTCAATCATCAGGGGGGGAAAAACACATCATTTTAAAGCAGTGCTGGCTTCAGTAGGGTATCCTCAGACCAGGTTTCCATGTCTGCTTGTGCAGGTGACTCTGCTTCACGATAGCTGTGTCTAAAGGAGGACTATCACAGTTGTGCTTTTCCTCAGGATTATGTGACGAAACAATCCCAACCTCTAGGTAGCCGTCGCCTCTTAGTGGCAAGGATAATATCAAAATCTTGAATTTTTATGGACCACTTAATGCCCATCAATACCCTAAGGGTTATAAGTGATAATATTAAAATATCTTCTAAATATTTCCATCACCACATAGCTCGTGCCCTTAGTGAACAAAACGGGAGCAGAGTGTCATCTCACTTAACTGATATGACGAGGTAATGAAGTCAAAGTTTCCAATCATTCTAGATTCCTTGGCCTCATAGAATGCTTTGCGTATGTGCCCAGTTACCTAAATTTTACCAGTCAGGTTCTGAGACATGAAAGTCATAAAATGGGGTAGATTGGGAAAATGCAAGATTCGGAAGAGTTTGTGTTTTTTTTAAGGAAACAATTAACTGGACAGAAAGAATACAAGTTAAAATAACATTCCGTTGAATAAGCTTTCAGGCAAATTCAGCATGAAGACAAAAGGGCAGATAACTGAGTCAACCACCTACAAGGGGTCAAAAAATAGACTTTAAATAGTTTTGACCTTAAGCAAAAATTCTGGCTCTGGAATTAATAACACGAGCCACAATACCTCATTAAGAACAACTCAGGAAGCAACTTGAGGTAAATGCAGCTTTCACTGAGAAGGGTATCTGTAACTTGCGCCCATTCATTTAAAACCAGTGGGAGGAACTTCTGGTTTCCTCTTAGGCTGTAGAAAGTTGAGAGAACATCATTTTAACCCTTTGGAGAAAAACAAAATGCTAACCGACTGCCAAATTTACAACTCGTCTCGAATCCCCCAAAAAGCTGAAATTTCAGGGCAACAAAAATCGAAGAAAACATGGGTGCCTTTAAGGAGAGATGGGCTAGGGGCCTCCCTGGTGGCGCAGGGGGTTAAGCACCGCACTGTGAAGCCTCTGCAGCCACTGCAGCACGAGTTCGATCCCTGACCAGGGAGCTGTGGTTACACACCCGTGGGGTCACCAGCAACTTGATGACAGCCTCTCCCAAGCAATATCCTGAGACCTCAAGAGCTCGCAGGGTGACGGAGCGGGTAGGAGGCAGTTTGAGGGGTCAGCCTTGGAGATGCAACGAGGCCGGCTGACAACCGACCAAGGGTTGGAGGCCCCCATTCCACGTGGGCATCCATTCAGGACACCCTAACTTGCAGGTGCTCACATGTCCTGCTGAAAGGGCCTTTCCCCAGAATAGGGTTCCTGGTCCTGCCCCTTCAGGTAAGGTGGGCATTGATTTGGTGTATCTGGCTCCCGCGAGGGGGGGGTGAGGGGTGAGGGGTCAAGGAGGAGATGGAGAGGGAGAATGGGCGGAGAACATGGCTACTCTATTCACTTCGTGATAAAGCCGAGACCACCTCACATCTGCAGACATGTGCCTCTAACGAGATGTTTCCCTGTGCTGGAGGCCTCCAGCAATTCTGCTTAAACTGGATAAACAGGAAAGAAACAAGGGCTTGGCCTTCTTAAATTTCAAGGGAGGATGAGGTGATCTTTGCAGGAACAAGAGGACAGCGGTCGCCCCTGGAGTCTCCCCGGGCGCCCCAGCCCCTCGCTGACCAGGCCCGGCACATCCACATGTCGTCTGAAGCTCACTCCCCGCTCTCAGCGCAATCAAACCCCGGCAGGCCCGCACGGCGTCAAGAGGACTTGCTGCAGGCTGCCTTTAAATTTTTTTTTATTCAGAGCTGTAAGAGATTTTTTTCCTTAAAGAAAGTCATTTTAAGCTAATGACTGTTCCCGCTCTTGTACATCAAATGTCATTTACAGGGTCAGTGAGTGGAATAAAAAGGAAAATGACAGGCTTTGAAGAGACACAGGGCTGGCATTTAGTTACCAAAAAAATACAGAAATGGAGGTATTTTTAAGAGAACGAGAGAATAGCCTGAAAGGGGAGAGAAGGGAGAGAGAATGTGCCATGGTTCAGGAGGGAAGGATGAGGGGGATGGGGAAGATGTGGAAGAAGAAAGGGAAGGAGGAAGCTGTAGGGAGCGGGAACTGGCACGGGCATTTCCTTCTCGGCATTTCCTTCTCTGCTTGGTGAGCGCTGACAGACTTGGGATTTCGAAATGGAGACCCAAACTCACTGCATTTATCTCTCCTTCCTCCCTCCTAGAAACTCATTAGAATGACTGAAAAGCTGGGGGTGGGGTGTGTATAGAGAATGAAAAAAGGAAAAATGAAAGAATAAAAAGCCTTGTGCCTCCCCTGGTGGCACAGCGTTGAGCTCCACCCAGTGAGGCATCCGCTGCACAGCAGCACGAGTTCAATCCCCGCCAGGGAGGTGATGCACCTGACGCAGCAGACCTCCCTGCCTCCTCAGCTGCCCCCTCAGCAGTGTATTCCAGTCGATCTGCCTGTTCTGCTCCCCACACTGTCTCTGGTGAATCCGCTCACCTCCAGCGACCCTGGCCTGTACCCCAGCTCTTGTGTGAATAAATAAATAAATCTTAAACAAACAAACAAACAAAAGCTCAATGAGAGACCAGTTCGCACCTGGGTACACTGTTCCTGAAGTAAGAGACCGCAGAGGCTGCGGCCACTGGGGGACGCTCGGGACTGCCGGCGGAGCGTGACCTGCTGCAGCCACGTGGGAAGCAGTGGGGTTTCCTCAGAGTACTCCAGAAGCGGCCGTCCCATGCCCCAGCAGCCCCGCATCTGTCCGCAGGAAGCGAGTCACTATCTCGAGAGCTGGCTGCATCCGCGAGTTCATCGCGGCCTTTTTACCCCCCGGGGTCCCGCCAACTCCCTGTGTGCTCAACAGGCGTGTGGGTGAGCCTGAGGCGGAGCGGGAAAAACACTGCATGGTCTCACGGACGCGTGCGACTGGCCCGACGGCACACAGTGCCAGAGCGGGGTGAGGCCTCTCTGCACAGACACCGTGCGGCAGCGACCAGTTACCGCCTGTGCACCTGAAGGACGCGCACGGCTCGATCTTACAAGTCCTCACGCCCCACGGCGACTGTGCACGTGGTGGGCTCTGAGCTAAGGTTGCTGTGGCTCGGGCCTGCTGACGCTGGGGGCAGATGACCCTTATCCTGGGGTCTTCTGTGCACTGTACAAGGCTTAGCCACCTCCCACAAGAGACGCCCGTGGCGTCTCCCAACATTGTCAGACGTTCCTGGGGAGCAAAATCGACCCTGGTTGAGAGTGATGGAGTGATTCACACAGTCCAAAGCCAGGCATGTCTGTCTCCAAAAAGATGAGTGGATTTACTGAAGAGAACCATTCTCGAGTTCTGGGATTCTGGGCGCTTCCTTCACATGGCCACTAACAGCTTTTTAACCTTGGCTAACAGCACATGTCCTGTCTCTGAGGCCCATCTCAGCAGGGAGTGGCGTGGCCTTTCCGGTTCAATTGAGTCTAGGAGGTGGGGAGCCACGTAGGTCAGTGCCACAGGCGGGGTTACACCAGGCCGAGAGAACAAAGCAGACCTGAACGCACGCTACTTCGGCCGCATCGAACAGGCTCCTCAGAACTCTCGAACAGCTCTCCACCCTGTTTCAGTCTCCCAAGGACAGGGTGGGGGTCTTCCCTCCTTAATTAGGCGAGTTGCACAGTCGCAGGCATAGACTTCTGAGTAATAGGGCGGCCGGAATACCACGGGTTGGCATTCCTCTCTGTACTTCGGAGGCCCCTGGGGACAATGTAGACGTATAAATGGCACAATGACAAATGAAGAGGTTCTAGGGGTCACTGTCAGGTCACCCATCTCACTCCAAGAAGGACATATAATTTTCATATTTAGCCTAAGCCAAAGAAAATTCAGGATGATAAATCTCAGCTCAGGAAATCCTATCTTGCTCTTTAAGACTCAAGAAACCCTTACTAACTCAGAAAAATGCCAAAGAAGTTTCATCAGATTGACTGATCATGTTTTCAGGAAGGTAGCTTTACCTTTAATCCTGTGGATTATAACTTCTGCTAACGCTACAAAGGGGTTCCCAGGAGCCAGTCAACAAGAACAGCTTCGCTACACATGCACGCATTTTTACATATTGCATAGCATGTTTCCATTTTCCACAGAGATTCTTCAAGTGTTAGATGGACTCTAGTTGAATGACAAAAAAATCCCGTGCGGCGGAAGTCTGACTTCATTGGTTTTTATTTCAAGTGCTTCTTCTTGATAGTTTATTGAGCAGTTATAGGGGTGGCCTCTCCCATTATTAGCGCAGGTAATTGGGATTTCAATATACACTTTTCTAAACAAAATGGTTAATATGCTCACTAGACTCCAAATTCTCCTATAGTTTTTGGTCTTCTTTCGATGAACCTCTCACCCATAATAAAACTTCGCCACTGGAAATGGAGAAGTACAATCAAGCTATGTTACAAAACGCTTGATTTAACTTCTCAGACACTGAGATGACACAGAGAGACTAAAAATTAAGCTCAAACTTGATGCCTGCAATACAATTAGAATTTCAAACATTTCCAGGTAATGGGCTAGTTAAAGCGACAAGTATGGACTCAGGCACAGTCGGCTCTTGTCAGATGCCGAAGGACCCCGGGGCGTCTGTTCTGGGACGTCTCAGCAGGAGAGGATGATGTGACCCACTCATCGCAAATCTGAGCGGCACCGCACGCCACGCCTTCCTCCATTCGCACAGTTCGCTTGAGCTACTACATGGCGCCCAGGGCGTTGCTCTGAAACGGGTGCAACTCTGTCGTCACAGTGGGTTTTTAAATCCCACGAGGCTCGTGCACCTGTTTCTTTTCTTCTACCTTCCTTCAGGAGAAACGCCTAAAACCTAAGTATTAAGTACAACCAGGGGGAAAAACCCAGAATGCCTCCCCTTCATATGAAAAACAAGAACAGAACAAAAACGCAGCAGGGCGTGATGCCTTCCTAGTCCACAGGGGGCGCCACTGTCCTGTCTTTGGACAGACAGACCCGGGAGCTCAGAGCAAGGCAGAAGGCTGCCCACCTTTCACTGACTCCTTACCCAAGCAAAGGCCAGATCCTGCCCTGGCCTTTATCAGACTAAATAGGGATCATCAGTAAAGCTCTGTGTATATCACATGTCCTTCAGGTCACAAGACCAGTACACAGATCTGGGCCCAGAGATCTCTAAGAACCACCATTCATCTCAAACTACACCTCAGTGATCCTTGCTGTGCCTCTAATGCTCTGATGACCGTGCAAAGTCTCCACAGTTTTCTGCCCACACCATGTGTGTAAACTATGGAAGTTAAAAGCAGTCAGCTCGAAGTGCAGAGTCCTCCCACTGTGCCTCCCATCCTGCTCCCCACTACTTCCCTCTCCCCGTCTCCTGGGGGGCTGAGTCATCAGGACAAAGGACCCCAGGGTGGACTATGGTGGGTGTGGTAACTACTCCTGAAGGGGGAGACCCTGTACCTCTAAAACACAAACAACGCAAACCAGTGCCACCTCCAAAAAAACAAAACCAACCCCAGTGGCTGTCATCAAATTAAATGAAATGGCAATGACGTCCATCTTGCTGTTGTGAGGGAGCCTTAAGGAGGGAAACCACGTGCTGAGAATGGCAAAGCCACAGCACAGCCAGGCCTGTCCAGAGCTGCTGAACCGTAACTAGAGGTCAGCTCAGATCTGGACCGCCTTCATTTGAGGGAAAAATACACATCATCTATTTTGTTTAAGTAGCTGAGATTTGTTTTCCTTTACAGGGAGCAGAAATTAAGCATAACTTATAAGGAGGAAAAACAAAGCCAGAAATAAAGCAATGATTGACAGGTTTCTGCATGAAGCCAGGTGGTGGACTCCAATTAGTAGTAAAAGGGATGGATGGATTAGGGAAATATTAATGAGGAATGATGAATAAGGTTGCGAATTGACTGGAAGCAGGTGATGAAGGGGTATTTCAGTTATAGCTTTCTGCTTTAGACAACGGGGCTGACAAATCATGATCTGTTTACAACAAACTTTCAAAAGCTCGATATTGAAACTGAAAAATCCCCAGAGTCAGTCTAGTCTTTGCTCAACTTTCAACCATACCTTCTCTCCACAGAAGACGTCATAAGCTTTATAAGGGGCTAAGCAAACTTTACAATCTTATCAATTCACATTCCCAAGCCCCTAACATTTGAAAGCTTTTAACCTCAAGGTAAAATTACTTTAACTATTCTCCTTAAAACTTGAGTGTACTATGAATTCCATGATGGAACTCCTTTCCAGAACTCCTAGTCCCTTTCAAAGTAAAATCTGAATTCACTGGGAGAAAGAGATAAGTAGAAACACTAGTAGTTTAACACCCCAGTCCCCCTTGTTAAGGGAAAACTCTCTACCCTTCAACGGTGAGGACACCTTCATGTATACACATCTATAAACTGTTTCAACGTTTACAGTCCTCCAGGGAGGCATGTAAATTCAAGGCAATGCAGAGACGTAGGTTTCCTCAAGTCCCAAAACTGGACCCAATTTGACATGGTTAAATCTTGCACATTTTTGAGATTCAACTCAAGTGTTCTCTTTCATGAAGGTTGTTCCTAGCACTAAAGCCAAAAGCAGCTCTGCCATCTCCAGACTGATGCCTTTAGGATTTTATTGGCTATCTTCACCCACTAGGCAATTTAGCTAGGCCAATTAAATCAATTAGGCATAGTGTGTACAGTATAACCTAAAACTATCGTCTCACTGTGAAGAACCCACTCTGACCTCAGGTTTTACTTTTCTTCTATTTTTGCAAAACAGAATATTTGCTTTTAGCATTGCAGCTGATCTTTTTTTTAAAAATTACCTATGAAGTCAAGGACATTGAAAATTACTAAGTTATCATTCTTATTGCATTGTTCTATAGGAAACTGGGAGAAGGATTAAAGAACAAAGGCATTTGGTCATTCATTGTCTGAACTGGAAAGATACAGGACAGGGAGTATACAGAGTCAATCTTATACCTGAGTATAAGTAAGTAGTAAAAAATATGAAAAATGGGAGGAATTGCCAACTATTCATAGCACTGCACAAGGTGCTACAAACAAAGTCATTTGTACTTAACTGACCGAGTGCTTGCTGAGTACTTCCTCTCTGTTACCCACCCCAGTGGCAGGAGGGGTGTGCTGAAATCAGCTCTTAAATTTCAGGAGCTTTTCAATCCAGTTGTTAGATGTTGGTAGCTGGAAACAGACCATGGTGGGAGTAGTCACACTGCAAAAATTGACAAATGCTACAAATCTAGGCTTTCAGGGGGCTGTTTACCAGCAGCCACTGGACGCTGTCCTAAACAAAGCACATTCTGGCTCACTGGAAACTTGCATCTAACAGGGAAGACAACTTGCGAAAACAAGGACAACACAGAGAACACGAGCACATTGTCCGGGGCCATGCTCCGTATGGTGAGTACGAGACACAGTCACGATCCAGAGCAGCACTGCAGTTAAAGAGTGGGGAGAATGGGAGGGGATGATGCTAAGTGAAATAAGCTAGAAGGAGACGGATACAAACTGATGGTTTCACTCTTAGGTAGAACATAGAGAAACAAAGCAATGACGCAGACAAAACCAGATCTTACAAACAGGACTGCAAAACTGAGGCTACACTGAGAGAGTGGCTGAGAGGTGGGAGGCGGCAGCGCCCTGCGGTGGAGGCTTATAGGTTCTTCAGTGGAGAACATGAGGTGGTAGCATACATCTTAAGAGGTATGAACCTGTAGCTCTAAATCATACACAGTGTTGTAAGCCAATGTCCCCTTGATGAAAAATGATACAGCTGAAAAATTACTAAAAGAGTCTATTAAAATTAACAAGATTTGAGAAAAGAATTTGTGAAACTAGTAACGTTATAATTTATCTTTGAAATGCTGTAGAAAGGTTAAAGAGCATAATAAAGTCAGATGAAATTACCTCTAGATTGAAAAATAGATCTGCACATTTTGGGACTATTCTTTAGGTAATGTAATTTTTCAGATGTTCTTTTAATGAGGGAGTATATTTCACAAATACCTTTCTTCATATGAAAACATCCGTATTGTATGCTCATTCTTTATATATCCAACCTTTTATAAGTTTTTAAATACAGAATGGTTGAAAGAATAGCACAAAGGAAGAAATAGTGTACATATATGTACGTTTATATACATATAATTTTGCTGAGCCATCTGAAGGTAAACTGGAAATATCATGAAATTTTACCCCTAAGTTAGAGAGATAAGAGAATTGGTTAAAATGTCCAACAAACATCCAGGATTCAGAGAAAGCTACAAGAAAAAATGGATACAACATTTTACAAGGATACTGGTTTAGATTTCCCAGAGTGGATAAAAGATAACTTAGAAGGTTCTGGAAACCCAAGCAAGATAATTCTGTGAATGGCAAGCAAGGTAAAAAGAATTCACCCCTAGATACAATACAGTTAACTTGCAGAACACAAAGAAAAACATCTTAAAGTCAACTGGAAGTTCTTAAAAGCAGCACCCTGAAAAGGAAAGAGTAAATAAGAGAGACTTCCCAGATAGCTCCACAGCTACAATGGAAGCAAGAAAGCACTGGAATGTGGTTTTCAGAGTGCTGAGGAGAAATGCACTTTCCCTCAATTGTGTAACTGACTAGAGAAAATCTTTTTACCCTCGAGGAGGTTGAGCTTCCCCAAGTGGTTACACTGAGCATCTCTAACAGCATGACAACTGGATCTCAAGGCGAATCCTGAGGAAAGGCTAACAGGGTAGATATGAAGGCTTTAATCTGCCCAGGAAGATGTTTTAAATCTGAATTTCTAAGTGTCTAATAAGACAGTTTGAACAAAACCACAAAATGATGATTTACTACTAATATTGAACATCCTTTAAAATATTTACTGCAATCAGTCTATAGTCAATGATGAAATACCTAAACAAACCCACAAGGGGGAATATTGTATAAGGCAAGTAGATTAAAAAAAGTCAACTCATTAAAAAAAAAAAACAAAAAAAAAAAAAACAAAAACCAAGCACAGTTTTGGGTTCAAAGAGGCTAAAGAAATTAACCTCCAAATGTAATATGAAATGTGATTGTAAGGCAATAAATTTAGGAGGGTGACATGCATTAAGAAATATGTGGGGAAACTGAGAAATCTTAATATGGATTAAATATTAGCTATTAGAATTGCTGTTAATGTGTTCAGCGAGATAATAATATTGTGATATAGAATCTCATGTTATTTGCAACTTACTTTCAGATGGATGAGCAAAAGAATTTTGTTACTTAGTTTTGTAAAATGTACATATATTACTTTTAATTTTGCTTTTTTTCAACCAATATGTATTTTAAACATTTTCATAATTCATAAAAGATGCTGGAAATACAAAGAATGGGGTTGAAACAGGATGACTTTAGATCAAGAAAACAAGAGTTTGTGGATTCCAATTCTTTTAAGAAGTACTAAAGAATTATCTTCAAGGAGATACAAGTAGAAATGGAGAAAAGAGTTAACATGTGGATATTTAAATAAGCAGTGACTGGAGTTTTAAAATACCAACAAAATGAAACGGACCGTCTGGGAAACAACAGCAGCTAAGCTGAGAGAAAGATTGATGGGAAAACAGTCTATCTAAGTCTTGTGTTGGTCAGAAGGTAAATCTATTGATTAGGCATAATTACGGGTATGAAAATTTTAAGGCTACCCATTAAAAGGATGAAATTAGAAATACATGTTCCAAATTAGTAGAAGGCAAAAGCGGAATGAACAAGGAATGTAACCAGAAATAAAGCAAAGATTATAGAGAAGGAAGTAGGAAAGCCTGGCAAATAGACAATACAAGGTAACATGATATAAATAAAGCCAAATGAAAAAATACCAGTTGTATGTTTATGTAAATGGTTCCTGAGATAGAGAAATGTTGAACAAAACATTAAAGAAAATATTTCATAAATGGACTAAACAAAGAAAGTTGATATAACTGTATTAATACCAGATAAATGGATTTTAAGGTAAAAATCATGAGTGAAGGTTAGTATAAAGGTTTTTAATCTCCCAGGAAGATACATTAAATCTAAGCTTCTAAGTATCTAATAAGAAAGAGCAAACAAAATGTTTATTAATAATACCAAGCATCTTTTTTAGTATTTACTATAATTTATCTGTACTTGATGAAACAGCTAATTAAATTATTTGCCTGTTAATTTGTTTGGGTTATTTCTTTTACTATTATGTTTCAAGAGTTCTTTGTATATTCTGAATATAAGTTCTTTAATATTCAAATATTTTCTCATTGTGTTTTATCTTTTCATTCTTCTATTAATAGCATTTTTTGAAGAGTAAAAGATTTTCATTTTGATGAATTTGATCTGTTTCCCTCTTTAATGAATTCTGCTTCTGGTCTTGCATCTGAAAACCTTTGCCTATTTTAAGCTCACACATTTTTTGGCCTATGTTCTCTTCTAGAATTTTTATAGTTGTAGACTTACACTTAGGTATACAACCCCATATAGAGGTATTTTTTTTGCATATTGAGGTAGAGAAGAAAAGCATTCTTTGCATAAGGTTATGAAATCTTATCAGTATCATTTCTTGAAAGAAATTTCCTTGCTCCAATTATTTTACATGACCAGCAGTAGATTATTTGGAGGTATACAAAAACACTACTTCAAAAACAGGGTGAACCCCTATGTTCATTGAAGCACTATTTTCAATAGCCAGAATATGGGAACTACGCGAATGCCCATTGACAGATAACTGGATTTAAAAAAAAAAAAAAAGTGGTACACACACACACACACACACGTACTACTCAGCCATTAAAAAAGATGAAATCTTGCCATTTGCAACAACATGGACAGATCATGATGGATTTTGAGGCTATTATGCTATTTATGAAATAAACAGATGGAAAGACAAATGCCGTGGAGTAGCACTCTCAAGTGGAAGATGAAGAAAACTAGTGCGCAAACAAAACAGAGCAGGCTTGGACTGTAAGGACTAAATGGTAGCACCAGAAAAGAAGGAGAAAGGGGGGTGGGTGTATCAAGTACAAATGGTCAATTGTATGGTAGTGGGTGGAAACTAGACTTCTGGCAATAAACAGTGTAGCACACACAGATGTCAATTTTTAACACAAATACTTAAAAACTAATGCTACAAACCATTTCAATACTTTTTTAAAGGTTGTAAGTCATAATTATGACAATCTAATTGTGGTAAATGGGTGGAAAATGAGACAAGTTTAAAAAAACCCACACATATATATGAATTTGACATCTCTGAGCGAGGATGAATTACTTAGTAGTGTTAGAATTTATTACCAAGCTTGGGAAAAGACCGACTTTATCCCTACCTCACACCATCTACAAATAAGTCCAGGTCTAGTAGTGATTCTTGCCCTTATGTCCAGGCAGGTACGTCCAAGAATATTAGTAGCAGCACTGTTCACAAGAAGTTAGAAATAACCCAGGTATTCACCAATAAAAGCATGGACAGGTAAGTGTGGTAGAGTCACAGAAGGGAATGCTACACAGGGAAACAAACTCATGAACATGAATGAATCTTTGACATATAATTTGAGTGACGTTACAAAAGAATACAAACAGTACACAAAAGCGAAAAAATGAAATAGAAGTACTATGTGACAACACCACGAGGAAAGTAATGGAATGATAAGTTTGCAAGCGTGGTTCGCTCTGGTTGGTGGGGCAGGTAGGGACATGCAATCGGAGAAGAGAACTAGCACATCGGAATGATCTTTGCAATGCTCTATTTCTCAAGGTGGAAAGCAGATTCATGAGTGTATTTCATGACTTATACTCCATAAATCATTTTTTTGCGAAACGAATTTCATAAAAACTAAAAAGAGCAAACAAAAATAAACCCTATCACCATATTCATGAGTGCCCTGCACCTTCTAGCAGCCTCCATGCAGTTTGCCCCCATGAACCCTCTTGTTTCAGAGAAGGCGCATCTCCCCATCCTGCTGCTGATTCCTCTCTCTACTGCCGCCCCTTCTGCAGAAGGGCTCAGTTCTACTCTTCCCACCTCACCCCCACAGAAAGCGATCCCTCTGCAGTTCACCGACTTTCACAACTTTGCCCTGGTATCCGCGGAGGAGCAGGGGGCTCTCAAGCAGCACAGAAGGGAGGCGCTGGCCTGGGGGACGAGGGGCACCTGTGTGTCCTACTCCTGGAAAAGAGTCCCCAGGAGGAAAGCGACCAGGGGATGGGGCTGGGCCCGGGGGACAAGACGGTGAAGGTGGCATCACATGGGGCTTCACAAAGTAGGTAGAATTTGGGGGAAATCAGACAATGAAAGAGGCAAAAGGTCACCGAATGGGGTTCGGGAAACAGAGTCTTTCTATCAGTCTCATTCACTCCATTTGGAAAGCAGGGGCTGAGTTTGGATGACGGTGCAGCATGGGGTTAGGATGGCGCACGAAGGACGCGCGAAGCCACTGAGATGGCCGAGTAAATGCAGGCACAAGCAGAGCTCTGTGGAGACCCAAGTATTTTCTCCTGCGACCTTCCATGGGCAAGGCACTGCATGAGTGTGATGGGTGCAGCCAACACCAGAAATGATTCCAGTCCTGGTGACGCATAAGCAGCTTGAAGTTAAAGGAAGACCCGAGGGGGCAGGGCGAAGCACAGGACAGCTTCCCAAGGGCCCCAAACAGGGTGTCACACTGTGGTTTCCATATTTGGTTACAAGCAGGGTGAAACACCAAAGGCAAATTAGAAATCTCTGTCTTGCTCAGCACACTCCGCTGAAGGGAGTGCTCATTGGGTGGCCCGATGCTGGGAGAGAGGGCCTTGCCAGTCTCAGGAGAAGCACGGTCCCTTTGACAGAAACGACCACCGCACTGCGTCCAAGGCCCCACAGACCCCGGCTTGAAGTGCAGACCGCATGTGAGGCGCGTGAGGCGGAGTGGGATGTAGCTGCGGGGAAGGAGCCCACCAGCCTGTCTCCCAGGGGAGCGGTGGGTTACAGATGCCGAGTGTCAGACAGAATCTTCCTATGCGCCCATTCAGCTTGCTTCTCAAATTGCCTGCATTGTGAACCCCCCCATTTGTCAGCCCAGATAAATGCACCACACTGCCTCGGGGGTGGTGAGGTGATCTATTTATGTTTATCACTGATTATCGACTGAGAGCTGCATGCCATGTTGCTGGCTGGGGCTCTCGTCTTTTCCACTTATCCATCATCCCCCAAGCACCCACACCCCCTGTTGAAAAGGAAGAGGCAGCGAGACGTATGCTAATATTATATTGTATTTCATCTTCCTTTGGAAGTAATGAGATCGTTTAACGTGCGATGTAATTTAAAAGTGCAATGGTTTTTTTTTTTTCTCTTCCCCTCCCTTGGTAATAGCTCAGACTCCCATTCAGCTGACTGACACATCAGTAACAGGTATGGAATGAAAGCTATTCCTCTCAGAAAATGAGAGTTGGACAGAGAACAGCAAGGACGCAGATCTTTCAAGATTCTGTCTCTGCTCAAGTTCATCTGCTAACAGTTGCGAGCCTTGTCTGCGGGCTCCGGGCAAGGCAGAATCAGCCAGCAAGGAGAAGCCTCAGCTACAAGCGCGTTGAGCTCGCCCCAAAACGAGACCCCCAAGCAGTAGGGCAAAGTGGCCTTCCTTTCCCTTTTCTGCCCCTCCACCTTTCAGAAAATGGCACCCCTCCTCCCAGGATAGAGAGAAAGCAGCTGCTCCTGGCCAGAAGGCCTGCTGCATGAGCAGTTTTAGGGTGCCTGTCACCCCTCGAGGCGGGCGGCACGAGGACTCAGCGGCAGCAAGCAAGGCTGAAAGTGTAATCTTCTGGAAAAATGTCACATCCACGATGAAGTCACACCTCATCAGCCAGCTAATTGCTTTCGACTCACATGTTGAAGAACAAAGCAGCAACTGTGTGCTAAAATATTAGCAAAGCTCACAAATAAAGCTCTCAGACTCCGGCGGGAAGGACACACGTGCTGGGAGGTTTGTCCTAACTGTTTCTGCGGATGTCAATGACATCGATTGCTGTGATCCAAACATCTGATCAATATAAAGATTAACACAGCCCCAAAGAAATTAGCTGGTGACACCAATGCTAAAAATGTTACGAGACTTCAACGCGGGGCCCAGGAGATGGGATTTGAACTGGCTTCGTTGCCACCGCTTCTGAGTGTTTCACTGAGTGCTCCAAGCCATTCACAAGGCAGGAGCAGGGTCACCTACCTGTACAGGAGACTTCAGCAGGTACCTCCTGGGTGACCCTGGGTCACCTCACCTCTCCAGGCCTCGTTTCTTCTCATCTGCAAAAGGGAGTTACTATTATAACAGAAGATCTTATGGAAAAGCACCTGGTACTTTCTTTAAACTTGCCAGGTTTTAAAGTTTAAATGACCTATAAAGTTTTATCATTCAAAGTGTGGGCCATAGCTGAGAGCTTCTGTCGCACTGGGGAGCTTGTTCGAAATCAAGAATCTCAAGCCTCTTCCTGACCTGCCTCGTCAGAAGCTGCATTTTCACAAGATTCAGATGCTATCAAAGGTGGGTTCTGATTCAGTAGGTCAGGAGAGGCCCGAGTTCCACACTGCCAGCAAGCTCCCAGCTGGCTCTGTGCAGCTGGTCCGAGCGCCACGGTCTGGGGAGCAGGGCTCGAAGGAACATCTGGCACATGGGCGGGGTCTCAGCCAACAGTCACCGAGGCGATTCTCAAAGTTGGTGCATCAGGTCACCTGGCAGGCTGTTAAAACACAGAAGGAGAGGCCACACCCTCCCAAGTTTCCACTCAGCAGACTGGGGACAACTACAACCTGCAATTCGACCAGTCCCCAGGTGATAACGATGCTGCAGGTCCAGGGACCAGACTTTGAAAATCACTGGTCTACAGAGTGGAAAACAAGTGTGACAAGTCAGGAAATGCACACCCTGTGTGAATTATCTACATGTTAAAAAACCTAGAGGAAATGCATGGTGATTATTGCTTGGTGGCATTGGGACTATGGGTGGCTTTGATTTTATTTAATTGCCATGTCTAATTGCCAAGCCTTATCAAACCACACCTTCTTCCTGGGCTTCGGTTCCAAAAGGAACAACTCCTCAGCTCCTGACTGTCCCAGTTACACAAAGCCACTGGGTTTCAGAGACAAACGGGTTGACTTGTACGGAATAACGGGGGACACTAAGAAGCATAAGATGCAGGGATTTGAAACGCAGACACATGAGCAAGCGGTGAGCGCGCTGAAGCCTGGGCCTCCGCATACTCAGCAAGGCAAGGATGTGCTCAGTATGCACGGACGGTGTTTTGTTTGGTTATTTCTGTTCCACTGTGTTCCTGAAAAGTTCTAAAATGTTTGTGACAATGCATCCAGCTGTGCCAGCCTCCAAGTGTGCATTGGGGAACACCACGCCTCCCCCGACCAGGACACGCAGTACCGCCAGGCGCCACCATCGCCTTTGCTGGCTACAGTCACGCGCTGTGCTTTGCAGCTCGGCAGGCCCTGCCCCAGGCAGACGGAGGTTAGCAGGTCCAGGCCCTAGCACGTCCGTCCAAAGTCAAAGTCAGATTAAGTCCCAGGTAGCCCACAACTCCTGCCCAGTGGGTGTCCAGTAAAGGTCTGCCCTGCTTCAAAGGACAACTGCTGGCCCACATCCTGAGGGGCCTCAGAGCTCAAACATATGCAAATGATATTAAAAAAGAAACCCTCACACAGTGCGGGAGATCCATGCGAAGCAAATAAGGGCGACAGGGAGATAGTCTTGTAGCTGGAAAAATGACAGATTGTCGGCAACTGGCATTTAATCAGTAGAGTATTATATAGCCATTAAAAATAGATGTGAAGACCTAGTGATAATTAGAGTGCATGGCAACAAATAGTTTTTATTTAAAAGAATGCAACATTGCATTTGAGCTTAATTACAGCCGTATTTGTAAAATTCCATGCCCAAAAAGCACCCGCAAGAAAGCATGAAGGCTCAAAATATAGGCGCGAGCTACCTTTACAGTACAGTACACTTTCAAATTTTGTTCCTGTTACCTCTCAAATTTTGTTTTTTAAGTCTACACTAAATTTATAATGAAAAGGGAAACATTTTTAAAAGTATGGCTTTTTAAATTGTTATTTTAATGCTGATAACATTAAGAGTAAAAAGGAAGCTAAGAAATTATTATTCTATAATTACAGCTAGGCTAAAATAGCTACACGTTTCAAAATAGAAGGCAAAGCATTAACAGTGATTGCTTTTAAAGGGACTTAGGGCAATTGAAAGAGTTTTCTAATTCCAAATGTATTTAGTGTGGTTTTAGAATGAAATGCAAAATATAATAGGGAGATGAATGCCTGAGAGGATTTGCGGTTCACCAGCGCAGATTTCTCAAAGAAGCACCTGAGATTCGAGGAATTGGTCTGCGTGTAAAAGATGTAAACACCGGTTTGTCTTCGCTTACTTCTCGCGCTGCAGCGTGCAGCTCGGCTCGCCCTGGCTCCCTGGGTCCCTCATGCCCAGACTGTGCTTCCAGCCTCGGGTGGGGGAGGGGCCGCTGTTTTTGCACTTGGATGTGAGGCCAGCAGGGGCCATGCTCAGACTCAGGGCTCCACATGGGGTCACAGGGCTGGACGCTGGCAGCCTCACGTGCCCTGCCGTTTGCTGACGTGGCAGTGCACCCCTCAGTTGTGTGACACCTGCAGCACCCACCGTGTTGCATATTTGGGGTGCAGAAGTGGGGTGCACGGAGAGCAGAAGACAACCGTGCCCACGCAAGAGCAATGCCTCAGCCAAGATCCTGCCCCGACACTCTGTAGGGCCCTTCTCAAAAGCAAAAGTTTCTTTTACCCTAGGTCCTGAGGTGCTAGAATTTTGCCAGTAACCTGGGGGCAATGGGAGTCTTATGCTGTGAACCCTATAAAAATGTCAAAATATTCACACCCATCTCCAAGTAACTTCCTCCCGGTCCGCAGGGTGCACAACGAGCCAGTCACTGAAGCCGCCTTGGGGCCAGGAAATCACGCCCCGCCCCCAGAGCCCGTGCCAGAGATGCAGCAGCCGCCCTGGAGGGCCTCGCGGTCCAGATGCCAGCGCAGCTCGGTGAAGCATGCTGAGCCCCTCCCCGAGCTCCAGAGGAGGAGCAGGGCGGGCAGAGCCCGAGGAAGAGCCTTTGCTGGAGGAAAAGCATCCAAGTAGAGGGGGAAAGCCCCGGAGACATTAACCTGGCAATGGGGCTGGCAAGTGGGGGAGTGGGTGGGGTGGGAAATTTCTAGAAGGAGCAGCAGGGTCAACATCCTAGAAGGGGACGTGGCATGTTCTGGGGCCTTTACTCAGCACAGCCTCTCGGCGAAGCGCAGCTGCAGCGCAAGGAAGGGCAGCTCTGGGGATGCAGCAGGCAGCGGCGGCAACTGTGGGAAGCTGCAGAAGCCGCGTAGTCTCCGAGCCGCGTCGTCTCCGGGCAGTCATCGCTGCGGCGAATCCTGGAGGGGGAGGGGCTGATGCTGATCTGAGCCCAGCACACCGCTGACCACGGAACTGGGGGTGCGCCCCACCCGGGAAGGGCCTGGAGCCTGACCGGTTGTTGCCTCTGCCCCCCACATGAGGGCCTCATGCTCTGCTGGCTCCTGGTGGCTCCTGCTCTTCTCTCCCTTGGTCTTTTCTTCCCCGAGCAGCTGGTGTCTAGGGGGCGCCTGGAGCAGTCTGTTTTCTGGAAAGGCCCTGTCTTGTGCAGGCCAAGTGGAAACTGGGTGAGGGCCGAGTGGGGTGGAAGCCAAGGGAAAGCAGCAACCTCCGGCCCCAACCTGCCTGCTCCCTGCCCAGTACATCTAGCTGGTGGCAAGGGCCCCCCCAAAGCCCACATGCTTGCTCCTCAGGTCACACGGGAGGCAGCTGAGGGGCTCACGTCGCATAGAACAGGTTGTCTGCAGTTGGAAGGCTCGAAAGCAGACGGATTGCTCAGACTTCCTGAGGAAGCGGTGGCAAAGTGGAGGCTGTGCAGACGGTGGCTCAGCGGGGACACTGAGTCAGGTGTCTTCCTCTCCTTCACGGCCAGCCGAGCTCAAGTTCACAGAAACTTGGCCAATGAACGCCAGCTGTGGCAATCAGCCGCCGCCTGCAGGAGGAGCCTTAGAGGGAGTAGCAGGTACGAAAAGCATAAGTGTACCCTGAAAAGCGTAAGTGTACCCTGAACACACATTTCACAGCACTGAGACGAGGCTGTGAACCCGGCGAGGCAGCTGCCAGCGGTAGTGAGAGGAGCCCCCCAAATGGCACGGCCTTCGCGTCCAGGTGCCGGGGACCCCAGAGCGGGAAGAGGCGCCCTGCCCTCCCAGCTGGGGAAGCCAGCGGCGGGTTCTGGAGGAGACGTCTGAAAAGGGGCATTAAGGACGCCGGGGTAGAGGGAGTAGAATATGCCACGCAGGGAGGAGGGGCACGGCTGTGGACCGGCACACGAGACGCGCAGCCGTGGAAGCAGCCGAGGACCAGAGGGAGACGGGTCGGGTCCGGTGGCCTCTCCCTCCTGCGCCGGCTCTGGCCCGGGGGAAGCACCAAGTACCTGGTGCCGGGATGTGGCGGGTGAACGAACGAAAATGCCGAGAGACGCTGCCCACCGGCTTGGCCCGCGCTCCACTTCTTGTGCTCCCTGACGATGGGGCCCAGCAGGCCCCCCACCAGCTGCTTTGGGGAGCAGTGTCCCGCTGCCAACCTGGCAGCTGCACCCCGGGCTCCCTCTCCCTTCGTTGTGTTCCAGAAAACCACTGTCGCCTTCTGAAGACGAGTCCTTCGTCAAAGTGCTTGACCCAAACACAAAGGCCTGGTGTCAAAACCAGCAGAATCATGAGCGTGAGGCAAGTGACCCGCGTAGCTGGATGCACGGCCAGTCCCAGGGGACCGTACCCTGAACACAACGGAGCAGGCGGTTTCCCTCCGTGTCGGGTCCCTCGACGGCGCTTCCGCGCTCTGCTTCCTCAAGCGCCAGCTGCGAACACGCTCAGCCACTTTCATTAACGAAGATCTCACGGTGAGCATATACTGCCCGCTTTGTCAGCGTGGCTACCCTGGAAGGCGTGACTGGAAAGGCAGTCCGACCACGCACGGCCCTGTAAGCGCATGTTTAAGCATTTGCACAAACTGACGCTCACGCGCAGGGATCCTTCCGCTCCGCACGTGGGTCTGCGCTCCCGCGCTGTCTGCGCCAGCCCGTCCTGGCTCCAGGCAGGCTAACCCTTGTCCGTGGTGAGCATCCCTTTGCAGGTGCAGGCAGGGCGGCCTCTGTGGGGCCCCCCGCTGGGTTTCCTGACTGCCCCTTGCAGCCTGCTACGTGTGGGGAGAGGGTTTGCTGCCCCCTAGCTATTGTGTGGGGTTCACCCAACAGGAGGGGCCCCAGAGAGGGCTGGGAGGCCTGGGGGAGGGAGAAGAAGGGACAGCTGGGCGCACGCACACACACACCACACACACACACACACCACACACAACACACACACACCACACACACCACACACACCGGCATCCTCCCTCCAGCCTCCTCGGGCACCGCGCTCCCCACAGCTGCTGTCCGGTGTCCCCATGGCACAGTTTCTAGAGACTGCCCGCCCCTTGCCCTGCAGGCCTGGGGTTGAGGATGTGCACAGCCGTCCGCTCTGCTGCCCTGCTGTCCGGTGCCGGGTCGGAGACTGAGCCAGCGACCCTCTGCGCAGGCCCAGCTCTCACGACGCGCCCGCCCTTTCAAGGGGGCTGTCTCTTGGCAGGTGGGGACAGGCAGTGACTGGTCCTAGTGGTGGTGCAGGGGCTGGGCGGCCTCACTCGGCCACCAGGACCACATGGACGTGGCCTGTGAGAGGAACAACGTGTCCTCTATGACGATGAAACACGTCGGCCCAGAGCCCGTGACCACGGCTCTGGTGAGGCCGCTGGAGGTGGGCCGGGGTGGCCGAGCCGTCTGCACGCTGGTCCTGGGGGCAGAGCCCTGACACACATCTCGGGGACGCCCACGGGCCCTCTCGTGCGGACGGCAGCGGGCCTGAGCCACCGTGCTGGACCCTTCGACAAGGGCCCAGTGGCGTGGCCACAGGTAAGGACGGTGGGCGCGCCTGGGGCCTGAGCATAAGGAGCCGCGCCTGTTCAGGCACCTGCGCCCTAGGGGAGAACACGCAGGTCTTCTGGGGGACGAGCTCTGTCTCCAAGCTCACGTCAGCCTCCGGAGAGCGCGTGGTCAGCACGGCCCAGCGCGGGGGCAGTGGCCTCTGCAGGGGAGAGGCTGGTGGCTCTGAGGCCGAACGCGCCCTCCGTCAGTCTGGCCAGGTGTCCTTGTCCCTGGCCAGTGCCAAGGACTCGGGGCGCGCGCAGATGGCGCCTAGCACAGCCCTCAGGCCACTGAGGCAAGTGACCGGTCCCAGTGGTGCTGCAGGGGCTAGGCCGGCCTCTCTGAGACAGCGGCCTGACACGGGCTGGGGGCCCTGGAAGGACAGCGGCAGCCACAACAGGGCTCTGTGCTCGCACCATTGGCCCTAGCGCCTCCTCCACGGCAGGCAGCTCGAAAGTGTCCAGCAGGTCCGAGGAGTGAAGCGGGGCCGGCGCCTCAGCTGGTGCCATAGCCTGGGAGGCAGGAAAAGCCAGAGCCAGCCTTGGGCCCCGGGAGCCTGCAGCTCGGCCAACACCGCCCTGCGTCCCGCAGCAGCTGCGGCTCTGAGCCGGTTCCTTCTGGAGCACGTACTCGCTGAATGTCACCTGAAGGCCACGCCATGTGGCACGATGACGAACAGGCTGGACCCGGTGGCCCAGAGAGGCCAGCAGGTCCATGCACTCTTGAAGGTCAGCGCGTCTTGGAGCCAGCACGCAGGCCCCACCGGGGAGCCAGCACACTCGCCAGCACTGCCGTCAGCTCCAGATGGCGCTGCCCCCATCACTCTGCATGCCCCCATCGCTCTGCACGCTCCCCCCAGGCTACATGGCCCCAGCGGCCCATGAGGGTCACCCGTGTGGCTCCTTTCACCCCACCCCCACCCCAAGACCTTGACACCCCTTCCTGGAGGTTACATTACCCTGGGGAGGGCCCCGGGAAGACCAGCGAGCAAGGGGAGAAGGGAGATGGGGAGTGTCTATTCTGCAGGCATTTGCCAAGAGAGTCTGATACATAATTCCTCAAACCACCGGTATCAATTAGTCTTTGCAAAACACACAAACAAAACCAGCAGTTTGAAGAAGAGAATCGGGCTAAGTAGCCAGGAAACAAAACAATTTAAAAACATTACATTCATATTTGCTGTGAGATTGGAGAGAACATCGTGTTTATGCGACCAGCGAAGATGACGGGGAGGGAGGGAGAGCCTCGCCGAGGGAGGAGGCGGCGGCCTTGGGAACAAAGCGTGATCGCCACGAGACAAAGCGAAGTGACCAGCACAGTAGCTACTTCAGAGCAGATGCTGAACTCGGAGGAGCAAAGGTTACTCTTCCGGGACACAAAATCAAAAGCTAGAGCTGGGAATTACAGAGGGAAAAAGAAAGCGGCATCAAGGATGGCGCAGCACTCAGCATCTGTGGACGAGACTTCCGGGAGGACACCGAGGATGATGAAAGAGAAGCCTGACGCTGCGTGGCCGGCGCTGGATGTGACTTCAGTCGCAGCACCGCACGGAACCAAAGCGTGCTCCCTGCTGAGGCCGCGAGGGGAGAAGAGTGTGAACCACCCTAGACGCTCCGCGGCATGAGCCGGGCGTCTCCTGTCGTCCCCGCGTCTGCAACTGGCCCCACACCCCGCGGTGGTGGCTGCAGCGTTCTCTTCCTCGTCCCCTTACCTTCTGCCAGCTCTTGGGTTGGGATTCTCATTTCACAAGGTCAAGTGTTGGGGGCTCTTTTTATTGGCTTGCTGCAATCTCCCACTAGTACAGTGAGCCCTCAACGTCTACTGCACAGCCACGACCCACGTGCCCCTCGGTAAAGGGGTCGATGACCCGGTCACGGGACAGCCCTTCTCTCACTGTTAATTCCGGAATTGGGGGAGTTAAGAGTTGGCTAGGATGCCAAGTCAGTGGCAACTTCTTTGCAATATGACCCTGGTGCCTGGGGGGCTTTGTCACCTTGGCCAACTCTGTCAAGGCCGTGGCAAAATAAAACAAATTTCCAAAGTGAACTGTTTGAAGGAGACAACCCCCCTTCCACGCTTTACTTCCCAGACCTCTGCATTCGGGCCGTTGGCATGGGCCCACAGTTGGCTGGGGCTGCAAAAATAAGCCACCTCCGGTTAGCTCCCCAAGCTTCCTGAAGGTTGCCTCTGGTTCTGTAACTAAACCGTCACCATTTCATCAAGGCAGTTGCCTCTGAGTGATGGGAAACAATTTCATGGGCCTGCGCCCGTTGCTGTACTTCTTTAGCCACAGAAGATTGTTTTATTGGACGTGGTGTTTGGGGCGCTGAGGCCAAAGAGGAGGGACCAGTCATGGTTGCTGGAAGACGCGCTGAGGCAAGAAGGCAGATCCCCATTCACTTCCCGCTGACTATCTGGCGCACCCAGGGAGGGCCCTAATGCTGCAAGAACCCATGAACCTAGTGGAGAAGTCCTGGCTTTGGAGCTCACCCTCACCCCAGCCTTCATGGACACTTCGGACACGAGCCCATTAGTAAGACAGAGGCCAATTGACTCGCACACTTGAAGTGATTTTTGAGAATCTGCTCTGTAAAGGAGCAGCATTTTTGCAAGAAATGGTTGTCCTTCTGCTTAGTCTGAGAGATCCATCTCCGCCCTACCGGCGCAGATTTCCTCACCATCAATTTTCCAATCTTGACCTGAGACTCTAAGCCGCGGCCTTGCCCCTGACGATGCTGACGTCTGACGCCGGCCTGATTTCTGATCTCCACCTAAGTCGTCCGCTCTCTTTCAAGCCCTCCCCTCACCCAGGGCGGATACCTGACAAGACCCATCATAAGCTGCCCGTGTGTTTCCTCATGGGGAGAGCAAGCAGCAGGGAGTGAGTGAGTGATGCAGGGAGCATCACGAAGAGACGCCTTAAGGGAGTGAGTTACATGCCCGCGCCGCTTTCTTCTGCCTTCCGGAACTCTTTGAGTCAGGTTCATTTAGATCATTTCCCTCGAACAAGGGACACAGTCCAGCTCTGATTTGGTGATCAGAAACCACACAGTCCATGAAGGTCAGTCTTCCTCACCGTGTGCAATGCGCACAGCCCCTGAGTTCATGGTCCACCACGATGCTCTGTAGGCGTCGGGCAGGCCGGAGCCCTTCCAGATGACGGAAAAGCAGAATTCACAGGGCAGTGAGCTAAGAGTGTGAAAGCAAATGCCTGAGAATCTTTATCAACAGGAGCCAGGGAACTGGCCTTTTCCATGTTCCACGGTCCCGTCCTGCGGACCAGAGATTGTGCCGGGTTCTCTCAGCTAATTGTCACATTTGCAACCAAAGCTAAAACTGGGGTCGCTCCTGATTGAGTTTCCAAGAATGCACAATATCACTTCCTGCTATTCTTGTCCCTGACCCCCTGCAGCAGCAGCTGAAGAGACTGTGCTCTCAGATGTAGCGGCCAGCCGGTGGGCCACAGGCCGGACTGCTGCGGACTGCCTGCCCCGCAGGCGGAAGGAGCACTTTACCAAGGCCGCAGGGCCCTGAAATCACTTTCAGTACAACAAACTTAGTCTGTTCTCATTCTTTTGAATCCTGGGTTTTTATTCCCCTACATAATGTAATTAGTGTCTGTCCATCCTCTGAAAGATAATCCAAGAACAAGATTTTTAATGGCGCCATAAAGTTTCATCACACATTTATGTGCCATCAATTCCTCACACCAACCCCCTATTGTGATTATTTAGTTGGAAGCATTTTTGGAAATACCGTAATCCCGTACCCGCTTCACTGTGTTTGCGGTTGGTTCTTTACTAGAACCCACCGGTGCGCCTGAGGACGTACATTCTGCAGGAAGTGGAAAAGCGCCCAGGACCCAGTATCAAAATACAAGAAGTTTTTGTTTGAAGCCGATATGATTGTTTACCTAGAAAATCCCCAAGAATTCCCCAAACCACTAGAACTAAGTGAACTGATCAAAATCAGATCATATAAAATAAGTGTCAATTGTATTTTATATCCGAGCGCAGAAACAATTGAAAATGGAACTGAATAAAAACAACTCACAGTAGCACCAAAATAAAATGCTCACCATCTAATGCTAAAGACCTACACCGCTCAGCTTTGAAGCCACATGGCAGCCGCTGGACACCCGAACCATTCGCATTCTTTCCCAGGTCTCTCGCGATCAACCCTTTCTCTGCCCTGACCGGGCTACTATTATCCTCTCGCCTGTAGATTCCTTACCCCAACCCCTTCCCCACTAGCTGCCATCTGTTCCTTTGCCCTCCTTTGCACAAAACAAAGGGGGCTCTTTGCCGCCTCTGACTCGTGCTCAGTGCTGGACCCCGTCCTGTCGGTGACCACTCCGGGCTCTGTGGAGCTTCCTGACCCCACACTCCCGGTCCCCCTCCTCGCATGGCAATTCGCATTCTCCCTCCCAGTGCCCCCCACCCCATGTCTCCATGGCAAGCACCCCGGCTTGGCCCTTGCACCAGTCTCGGCCCCATCTGGCTGCAACCACCCTCCCGCTCAGACTCCCAAACCTGCACGCGCGGCCTCCTCCCCCAGCGCGCCCGCCCAGCCCTAGTCATCAGCCGGCCAACAGCTACTACAGACGTTCACTTTCAGGCCTCAAATATCCCACCCGAAGGCCCAGACCAAACTCCCATCCCCACACTGCCCACACGCGGCCCACTCCCTCCCCACCGAATTCAACCTCAGCTGCTTCTAAATGACACGGGCCAGAAAGAGGAGCCAGCCTCCTCTTCTCACACGCAGCCCTGGCCCTCGTGAAACAAGCGGCTCCTACCTCCGGACAGGTCCAGAAGCCGCCCTCTCCCCTGGCTCTCTGCGTCTGCCGCCCGCCTGACACTGCCCATTCATAGCAGAGCAGCTGAACGAAGCCCTTTAAAACGTCAGCCTGCAGGTCTCGCCTGCCCACACCCATGCCCGGCTCCTGCTCCCCCACAGCGGCAACAAGGTGCCGCGAGGCTCTACGTGCGTGGCCTGGCCCCACTGACCCGGGGCCGCAGAGAGTGGCCCCTGGCACGCCCACGCGCCGGGCCTGTTCTAGCCTTGAGGCCCTCCCTGGGCCTTTCCTCCTGCCTGAGACACTCCAGATTTCTCCCTGGAAGCGCCCCTCCTCTTTAAAGTCTTGGCTCAGCTGGGCCAAGCCCCTCGAGCAGCACCTGCGTGAGACCAGCAGCTCCTGGAGTAAGTGACGGCAGCACTGACAGGACGGAGGCTCAACGAGGCGCCCGGGGCTACGAGCCCGGGGGGCAGCTGCATTTTATATTCTCATCCTTTAACCCGACACGTGTCCTTCCTCCAATAAGACAGATTTTTCTTGGGCTTAACCCTGCATTGGAACCGTTTAATTTATTCCCTCAACTTGCTTTGAAGTGCAATGACAACGCAGCAAAGGGGAGGTGGGACTGGCTGGAAGGACAAGCCGCTGGGATGGAGGCAGCAACCAGGCCGGCCCGGGACCAGCGAGACAAGGCGAGAAACTGCTCGAGCACCAGTCGGGGCTGAGACTGCCCTCCCAGGAGCAGAGTGAAAGAAAACGAAACCAGGGCCTCCCTGGTGGCGCAGTGGGTTAAGCAACGCACTATGAAACCAACCGCAGCCACTGCAGCACGAGTTCGATCCCTGATGCCGGCCAGGGAGGGGACCCACATGGTGCGGCAGACCTCTCCTGCTGTGCCCGCTGCTCCCCTCAGCAGTGTACTTCAGTTGATCTGCCTGTTCTGCT
>JAGFMF010011680.1:6632828-6742353 GCA_019455555.1 Galemys pyrenaicus | reverse complement strand
CCACACCTCTGGCCTGTACCCCGTGCTTGTATGCACAAATAAATAAATCTTAAAAAAAAAAAAAAAAAGAAAACGAAACCAAAGCAAATAACATTTCCTGCCTGGCTTCTAAGAGATCGAGCTCAGCTCTTAATGTTCCCCCTTTCTCCCTGCTGCAGAGACCGTCAACACAACCTACAGGACAGGGAAATCCGCAGAGTGCCAAGAAGCCCCCGAGAGCCCAGTTATAAACTCTGGTTCACCCCACCACGCCTGGACCCATCGTCCCTTCTCTGGAATCTCCCTCTCGTGCAGAGTCGCACCCACTGAATATTTTTAGCAACATGAGGTGCCTGGCACCTCACACCCCCCCACCTCTGAGCTGCACGAAAGAGAACGCTGTTGGCAAGTGACCTGAGTTTATGTGTGATCTGAAGACCCAGGCTTAGAGCTCCTGGCTTACCCGTCCATTCAGCAGTGTTGAGTGATGTGGGCTCTGCGGGAGCAGGGTAGCAGCAGGATGAACAGAGCAAGGGCCCTGCTACACCCCAGAGATCGCGGCTGGGAGCTGGGGAGCCCAGGGTCTGGGCGCTGGCCGACTCGACACCCCAGCCCTTCCTTCTATCCTCCCAGAAGAAGCCACAGATGCTTCTCCTCTCAGACCTGTCACAACAGTAACACAACAATGAAACTTCTCTCAACAACGCAGTTGAAAATATGTTTAAACCACCACAGGGAATAAGAGATGCTGGAAAACGAAGCCTTTTCCTACCTATCAAGCTACAAGAGCGTGCAGGAAAGGCTTTGGGAAGATGGTGGGCTGAGAAGACACGGTCCTGTTGCACGGCAGAGCCGTGGTGGCAGAGGGAAGGTCAAACATGGTGCAGCTGAGCCTGAGGACAGGCGAGGGGGCGCAACCCTGGCGTGGAAGGGGCTCAGGACTGAACAGCTGCCGTGAGGGGGAGCTCGTGGACTGGGTGCCCGTGAGTATGAGCCCGCGCCCATTCTGGGCATGCACATTCTGCCACCCAGGTAAGGAGTCAAACCTCGGGTTTGGGGGTGACGGAATTTAGACGGAAGCTGCTGGGGACAGTCCGGAGCCACGAAGAGCTAACCCGTGACCCAAACTAAGACAACATGACTCTATAGTGGGCTTGGGGAGAGCCACAGAGGAAAAAATAAGCTCCAGGAAATGAAAACACGGACAGTCCAAAATGCCAGCTGCTGGGGATCGAACCCTCGGCTGTGAAAGGAGTATCTCCCTAGTCCCAGAAATGACTAGCACTCATGCTAAAACAGAGTGCCCCCTACCGGGACACTTCCGCACCCACCACGGCGACACCCCTACTAGGGGCACAAAGCCAGTGGGGTGCAACGAGCATCCTGAGACCCCGAGGTTAAGGGGGAGGGGAAGGACAGAAGAGATGGTGGGCGAGCGGGACAGACGTTCCTCCCGAGACACAGAATGGACCCAAGGGAGGAAAAACAGTGGTTTACAGTGACAACTCACCTGTCCCTCCCCCCACTCGCAACAGCGGCCCAGGGTCACAGCAACAAGCATCTCCCTCAGCGGGACAAGGCGGCGGCCCAGGGGTCTACGCGCTGGTCGAGGTTGCCCAGTCACCGACTAGAGGTTGGCCTTACTTTAACAAAGCTATGAACTCAGTGAGAAAATGAAATACAAGGAGGGTGAGCTTACAAACGTGTCAAATTGACAACCGGCGCGGACAGGACAATTCTAAGAAGACTTTAAAGTCGAAGTATTAACGAAAAGGGGAGTATAAGGAAAAATAAGTCCAAAGTTGTAAGGGGACATTTTTTTAAAAATTAAGGGAGACATTTAGAAGTGAAACCAGACGTTAAGACTGTAGGGGACTGTCCAGGGGCACAGCCTGACTTCCCTGGCTCTAGTGACTGGCCCAACAACGGAGATACGAGAAATTGTCGCGAAAAGACATTTCACTTCACGCTCAGGGAACCCTTCTGATATGGAACGTGTGACCTCACTGGTACAGTTGGGTTAGTTTCTAGAAAGGAAGTTCATAAATTTGGGGAAGGACACGACAAAGAAACTTAAATTTCGATACAATTTAGGAAGGATTTTGCAGGGTTTATTCACACAGAAAGCAGACCTGGCCTGGGGTGTAATACCCTCCATTTCTAGGTGTGAGGAGGGAAAATATTGGAGGCAGATAATTGGGCAAAGCCTCGTTCTTGGAGCTACTGTTTTTCAATTCCTCCCACTCAAAACAAGTAGCCACGTTCTGGGTCCCAACAAAATTAAAAAGCCCCAAAGCACATACCTACCGAAACTAACATATATGCCCATAAGAACCACTGGAGACATCTTTATATTGAGAAATATAAAAACCAGATGCAACTGATCAGAGAAAAAGGCAGAACAAAGCATTAAAGAAACACTCTAAATACTGTAGAGAAACACTGTATCTGATTCCAGTTCTGGAAACTGATGCTGAAAACCTATGTGCCCAAACACTATTAAGAGGGCGACACAGGGGTCTCCCTGGAGGAGTTAAGTCTCAGCACTATGAAGCATCCCCAGCCACTGCAGCGTGAGTTCAATCCCCAGCCAGGGAGGGGACCCACAGGGAGCAGATCTCTCCTGCCTCTTCGCTGCTCCCCTCAGCAGTGTGCTTCAGTCGATCTGTCTGTTCTGCTCCCTGCTCTGTCTCTTGTGAATCCTCACACCTCCCACGCCTCTGGCCTGTACCCCAGCTCTTGCATGCGTGAATAAATCTTTTTTCAAAAGAGGGCGACACAGCGTGCAGCACCAACCAGACGTAACTCCAAACATCTTTTCTTCCCAAAGATTTTTTAAATATTATGGACCCAGCATCCTGTAGAATACGCTACTCACAAGCACGGGGATTATGCATGTTTCTGAGTTCCCAAGTGACCCTATGTGGCAGAGGTCAGAAGACCGTGCCTGGCGGGCATTTGACTGCGTATCTTATCTCAGAGTTGGAGGGACAGGGGCGCTGGACATGGAGGTGGGTACATGAGCACAAAACAGCAAAGAGGGAGCTGAGCGCTGGGGTCTGAAGAGTCAATGTGCGAGTCGGTCTCGTCTCCGGAGGGCCCAGGACAGCTGAGGGACTGGCCCAACATCACATGGCAAGGAGCCACGAAGATGAGCCAGAACCACAGCACGGCGCTTGGAGGACTCAACACAGGCCACCCGCGGGGCTGTTCGAGGTAGAGATTCCATTTTTCAGACATTTGTTAAGTTCGTTGGAGCTAATCGGCCCCTGGGGTCAGCAGGAGCAGAGGGACTTCGGGGGGAGAAGGGACAGGACTTCATAGCACAAGTTCAGGGCCAGCTCTATACTTGCCAGCCCAAGCTGGGGCTCCAGAGGCTCGGAGATGGCATGTGTCACCCCACACTGACAGCCAGGCAGGCTGGCTGGACTCAGTACTCACCCTGGGGGCGGGTGCAGTGTTGAACCCTCAGTCTAAACCCTAGTGATCGCCTCGCCCTCTGAGAGCGGGACTCCGCCACCGGCGCTTAAACTGTCCTGGGTGCCACGTGTAACAAGGCAAGAAATTAGTCCTCGGCCTCGAATCCAAGTGGCAATAGAGACGGCAAGCAAGGAACTGGCTTTAGCTTTGTACCACTAACCCCCAACAAAGGCTCAGGTGAGGAAAAGCTAAGTGCACGTCCCCCCTTCGGTCCCCAAGAAAAATGGCACCCCTCCAACTGGTTCGGGGGGGCTACCCTTCCAGGAGGGCACAGAAGTAACCAGATCGCAGGGCAGAGACCGGCCACTCCACACGTACCCTGGTCTTCATCCTTGGACCCATGCAGAAAAGGGGGTGCAGCAAGAAGATCCCCATGTTTGTGCATGGCATAGCAAACAGCTTCTAGCGTGAAGTTTTGCCGATCAAGTCCTCTGACACGGGTTCCCCCAAAGGAGATGTGCCCTGGGTGCGCCCCCTCCCGGCGGGGTGGATCATTTAGTGGAGCGAGGCCTAAGATGGCACCAGCCTCCCAGACAGGTAGGAAGTTTAGTGACACGCGCTCTTGGGGACAGAAACCACAGTAAATGGAAAGGCTGGAAAGAGGAAATACACAGGCGGCCCTCCACACCCCCCCCCCCCCAGCTAAGTAGATCCTTCCCCTCAAAACTCCATCTTCCTAGAACTGGTCCGCGGGCCCATCCACCCTGACCCTTCCGCAAGAGCCAGCACAGGTGCTGTCTTGCCCCGTGCTGCTGATGACCGACTAGGGGAGTGGCTTTTGCTGATGGACTGGCCAAGACAAAAATGAACCAGGCGGTCCTGGAACTGGCGCAACTCATCATCACCTGTGCAAAGGGCTCCTGCCATGCGCTCAGCGCTCCCGAGAGGCGGCGGCAGGCCTGATGAGTCTCCTTCTCCGAGCCAGCCTGGAGGTGTCTTGGACTATTCCTCTAATCCCTCCTCGCCCTGTCCGAAATGAAGTCTGCCCACACCTGTCTCACCTTTTCTTGATTTTCTAAACCCTGCTTTGTGGCCATCACTGCCTCCTCAAACCAAAAGCTGGGTCAGCTGAGCGTGGGGAACCATCTGCGAGAGTCTCCCTCCCCAGGCCCCTGACCCCAGAGGGCCCCACCCCCCCCCACGAGCCCCTGCCCTGGCCCCGCCCCTGCCCCAGGCCCCCGCCCGCAGCGCGCACAGTGCAGGTGTGATGGGGGCTCCTTCAGCTCTTGGTTGACATCACTTTATTTCCCCCCAATGAAAGGCACATTGGCTCATTAAAAAATACCCGTACAAGTCAATGCTTAACTCTGCCAAAATGAAACTTCTGAACGGCCCTTTCTTCCATCTTTTCATTTTACAGAAGTGCACGAGTCTAGCAATCTGAGTTAAGTCAGCCAGCACCACACTGGCAACGCTGGGTCCAGCACCCCGGTGGGGCTTACCCACGGCTCGTCTGTCTCCAAGTCTGCGCAGAAGACTCGCTGTAGCACCGCGCGGTCTGCCATTCGCTAGGATTTCCGCTCTTAGCATTGAACTCATTTCCCGCTTTACTAATTTTTTTTTTTGCTTATCATTTTTAATGATTTCAAGTTTACTTTCATGAGGCATACTTTAAAGTTTTTATTAAGAATTTGTTTCCACTGTCTTAATTTATTTAAAAAAACAATGATGCCCATCTTGCTCCAGCGTTCTCTCTATTTAACTATTTCTTTGGATGGTTTCTCAGAAATGGAACAACTGGAGCAAGTGGGTAATAATATTTTACAAGGTTTATTCGGCTTTTTTTTTTTTTTTTTTTTTTTTTTCAGAAATGAGCCCCAGGATTCAAAGAAATTTTATGTAATTTCAAGATCACAAAATATGCGTCTTTATCAGGAATTACTATTACTCTACTGAGAGCAAAACAGCATTGCAGAAACACAGACATTTCACACCAAAGTGCACGTGCAACTAGAGATGTAAACTAAACTCTGTAGACGGCATCGATGAGCACGAGCGCTGGGCGGGTCTGTTAAACACAGAAAAGCCTGAAGCTCTAGATTCATCTACCGTCCCCCCAGCACCCAGGGACCACCAACTTCAGTGTTCCGGGGGTTCTTTCCGCTTTACTGGCAGCCGAAAAAGGGAGCCGTGTCACTGGTGCCGGCAGGGCAGAGCGGGTGCTCAATGATTCCGGCAAAGGGGTCAGGGAGGAGTCCTGGAGCCCTCGGTGGCTTTTCAGGGTTTTATTGCCCTATATATCAGCGGCGACCAGGTACAAGGCAGGCAGGGGGCTGGGGGCCAGGAGGCTGGCCGGCCTCCTAGCCCCTGGCGAACCTCACTCTCTCTCTGCTCCTTCTGCTGGCGTCCTCGTGACGCTGCCCTTATATGCCCGTGTCTCAGCCCAGGTGCACCCACTTGCACACGCCCATGCCCACTTGAGGTGCCGCCATCAGGCCCACGTGCAGGACCGCAGGTGTCCACCACCGACACCAGTGGCAGGAGGGCGGGAAAGCCTGGTCATTTCAGTGGCCCTACATCACCCACGATGCACTCTCTGCTGTTACCTAACGCTCTCCTCCTGGAGGCCTGCTACCCCACGCAAGTGCCCCCGGAGAGCTGCACTGAGGAACAGGCCTGTCTACAAAGAACGTTCTCTGCAGATCGACTGGGGCCCCCCAGGTGGGCCCTCCCCACTGAGGGCCAGGTCCCAAGCAGAGGGAGGTTCCCTGAGGACCCACTGTGCGTGGGACTGCATGGCTGGCCACGTGCTCTTTAAGTGACTCGAAACGCTCCTCAGCTCTCTGCCGACCCAGGAAGGTGACAGATTTCAAGAAAATGAAGCTTTGGCCGCGGGCTCCTCTGGCTGAACTGCAGGAGCCGGGCTTTAATGGCTGCCTCTCAGCCCACCCTGAGCCTGCTGCCCTGGAGGTATTTTTAGCAGACTCCCCCGCGGGGAGGGGCAAGGAAGCTAGTTTTATGATTCACCTCTGTGATGAGCAGTTTAACCTTTTGAAATCATCGCCTGACCTCAGCTCTGGGGAGAGGACTCGGCATTGATTGTGTGGTCCTCTCTGGCTCCCAGAGTGTCCACCAGGGCTCTGAAGCCTGCGGCTCAGGCTCGTCCAGACTGTGCTCGGCCCTCAGCTGCCGCCCCATTTCAAGGTGGGGACTGGTTGCGGCGGGGAGCAGGCGATGGAGACTGGCCTGCGCACCTCTCCGGGCTTAAGGGCGGCGGCCAAGGGGGTGTTTCCACCGCCAAAGAACAGCAATGCCCAGAGGAGCTCCCCAGCGCCACCTCCTCGGTGGCTCCCCTGGTGAGGCTCCTGTGGAGTCGGCGCTGGGAGAAAACTTAGAAGACTGGACAGAAGGGAGACGGCCGACCCCCGAGTGACGCCAGCCTCCGCCATCCCCGGAGGTGGATTTGAAACACCAGAAAGCGCCACTAAAACAGCAAACCAAGGCCTCGGCGAGGGGGCTTACCTTGGACAGCGCGGCCCCCTCCTGCGTGGGCTCCTGTTTTGCGTGGTGACGTGAGCGGCCCCTTTGGGGGTGCACTCTCTCCAGCCAGCTGCGGGTCCTCATTGCGGGTCTCCTTCACGGTCCTCTTACCCGGCAGCGCCCTGTTCACAGTCGAGCAAGGCGACCTCCGAGCACTCTCTAGCCCGTCCGGAGTCGGGCAACACGCGTTAGGCCCCTTGTCCCACTGGCTGGCGACTGGCGCCCTCCCGGCCTTCCGAGCCCAGGTGGCTGTTACCTGCAAGATCGCCGCACTTCCTCTGGACGCCCCGCCCCGCCCCGTCCACGTCCAGGAGCGGCGCGAGGGGTGGGGTGGGAGACGCGCTCTTCCGCGGCGGGCGCTGTGGTCTCGCCTGGGCTGCCTGTGGCATCGCGGGCGCGGCCCAGCCCTGCCCTGCCGGATGAGAGCGGGGCTCTGGACCAGACGTCGGGGTTTTCTACCTGCTGGGTGATCTCCAGATGCCACCATGAGCCTGCTCGTCCCAGAGCTTGTTGTGTTCCCTGCTCTGGACTCACGAGCCTGCTCAAGCGATTCACATCTGAGCAATTCTGGAAGCCTTCCTCACGTGGAAAACAAGGAGGAATAGATTGGACTCACGATTTTAACCTGGGATGCTTCGGCCGTGGGGGTCCACCAGGAGAACTGTGAGGTCCTGAGCTACTTTCAGTGTTGCAAGGTGTCTCGCCTGCCTTGTGGCTGCAACGCTAATGAAGGTCTTGAGTGTCTCTGCGTTTGCCTGGAATTACGTTCAGTGTTATGGTTTGACTTTCAAACAAAGGTTTTGTCAGGAGAGCAAAAAAAAAGAAGTCTCTCGTAATTAAAAATAGAGAGAGTGCTTTCAACAGTCCTGGCAATCTGCTGTTGGGTAGTAAGACCTGGGAAGAGGAAGAAGACTTCTGAGGAAAAGCACAGTCCTTCAACAACCCTCTCTTTATCCTGGCACAAATCTTTTAAGTGGGACTTCCAGCCTAACCCCATTCTTCATAGAATGTTCTAGAGTCTGGAAGCCAACACCCCTGAAAAGAACTGACCCTGAATTCAGGGACCTCAAGCCCAGAGGCCTGGTTTACCTTAACGAGCTCGGGGGGTTGACAACTAGAGCCAGGCAAGGTGACAGGGGCAAGGACACGGTTGTCAGGCGATGCATCAGTGGGCAGTGACAGAAAATAAAACACCTCGCTACATGACAGATAAGTGCCCCCGGACACCCTGTCTGCTTTTATCTCTTTAGCGTCTCCCTCCTGCTCTTCGCTTACCGAGCTGTTAAATTATTCCAGCCAACATGACCATTTCCCCAATAAACATTTTCTTTGCCTGAAACTAGGAGGGATTTCATCAAGAAAGCAGAGGCTGTGCGTGTTAGGCTGGCTCTTCTCTTTGCTGCCTCTCCAGGGGAAATGCCCCCGTGAGTTCCCCTCGTGCCTGTGCAGGCAGAGCTGGTGGCTATTGCTAGGCAACGTGTCATCATAAATATTTCATCAGTGGAAGAAAGTCTGTCTCGGAGACGCGATCCTTCATCTATTCTAGTACTTCAGCTCTCCTTGTTAAAAACAGTAGGAAAAAATAATAGAGATCCATGCCCCGCGTGTGCCCTGACATCCGTGGTGAAGAAGTGATGACAGAAGAATCAAATGAAGGCTCGAAAAATCCAGGCAATGGCACTAATTAGAAAAGATGATTAGAAAAAAATGGGGAAAACCCCATTCATAACGTTGGCATAGTCAACCTGGTGCTCTAACAAAACACCGCAGGCCAGGTGGCTTAAATAACAGGCACTTATTTCTCACCACTCCAGAGGCTGGAAAGTCCACAATCAAGGTGCTGGCAGAGGCTGTTCTTGGTGAGCACCTGCTCCTGGCTTCCAATCTCATTCTTGCTGCATCCTCACACTTGGAGAAAGGGTGCTCTGGGATCTTCTCATATAAGGTCAATAATCCCACCCTGGGGGCCCCACCCTCATGAACTTCTCTAACCCTAGTTGCCTCCCAAAGGCCCCATCTTCAAAGACCATCACCTTGGGGGCTAGGGTTTTAACCAGTAGGTTTGGGGAGGGACAGTCTATAACAAATAACTGAATTTTCCTAATAATACTGATCAAAATTTTCTGATGACACATCAGCACATGAATATGAAAGGCAAGGACTCAATGGTAACTAAACAGTATAATTACAACAATGGCTAGTTTGTTTGTTGAAAGGAATACCTGAACGTAGGGATGACGAAAACCTACACCCATTGCCTAAATATCAAGAGCAGTTTCCTTAGGGGCCTGAAGCTGTGGACGAGCAGACAGAAATCTAAGATGACCCTCGAGTCCCCCCTAGACGTGTACACCCTGTGTGACGCCCTGGCCCTGAGGGTGGGCAGCTCCTACCATTATGCTAGTCATGTGGCAAAGGAAAGGGATGTTCTCAGGTGCAGTGAAGACCCCTAATCTGCTGAATTATCAGACGGTTATCCTGGGTGGGCCTGACTGAAACGGCTGGACGGGAATGAGGTCTGAGCTCCCCTGCTGGCCTGGAAGGAAAGCAGACATGGACACGGCGGGCTGCCTGTGGACCCCTGTGGCCGTGAACTCTGAGTGGTGCATGAGCGCAGAGAGTAGTCACAGCTAACAGTCGGCAAAAACATGGGGACTTCAATCCTATAATCCTCTAGTTACAAGAGCTGGATCCAGTGACGATCTGAGTGGTTGGGAAGAAGACCCAAAACTGCAGCACTCATTAGAACCCCAGGACCTCAGGACAGAGCCAGGACCCAGCCCCAAGTTCAGATCTCCTCCCGCAGAAGCCATGAAGTAGCAAGTGGCGTAGTTTTTAGCTAACTTCGTGCTAACTTGTCACAGACCAGTAGACTACTAAACGATGGGGTGCCGTCCTCTTTTCCGTTTTCTGTCCAAAAATTCTGTGTAGACAAAGTTATCCTCAGGAATACGGGTTTTAAAGCAAGTGTGTATCACAGTTGATGCCCTGTGCAGAGGTCGTTACCCCAATGTCCTGGTCCTCAGGATATAGTCACCAGCCTCCCTTTCCTGACCCTCACTACTTGAGAGTTTTATCTTCACCCTCTGACCTACTTTAAAACAAATACACCTGGTTAAGATGTACTTGCTCAGGAAAAGAGAGAGCCTCAGGAAGTGTCAGGAAATAACTAGAAGAGCACATGGAGATGTATTTAGATGTCCTGTCTCACAAGGCTGAAAATCAGAACGTGCATAAGTGTCTACTAATAGGAGATTGCGCCATTCAATGCAAGCCTGTGCACTCACCTTAATGATTTTTTAAAAATTCTGTTTCTTAGTGCAGAGTGATATTTATGACGGTGTCGTATATAATACAAACAAGGTAGATGTGTATAGGGATTCAAATATTGGTCTAGAAATGGAGCTAGAGATGTTGCAAGGATCTCGCCAAAGTGGTAAGACAGGGTCTGTAGTTGTTGCTTGGTGCTGTCCTTTATGTTCATTTGGACTTTCTTGCTTTCCCTCAATTTTTCTTCTGTGAAAATAGATTAATCATGCAATTTTCAGATGCAAAGAAGAAATCAACTGTCCAATAGCTTCAAGACTTACGAGATTCATAAGACAGCTCACAAAAGAAAGATTGACATTGCAATCTGAGTCGATAGAATTTTGACTTCCTTGAGTTTTATTAACTGGCAAAACTCCTGTTTGTCCTTCTGTTCACAGCCATGGTTTTATCGACCCTTCCTGAGAGAGGACTGGTTTCCAGAATACTCAAATAAGTCTTTTTTTCTGAGCATTAATGGCATGTTTTCCAGATGCGAATTACAGAAACCAGAATTCAGTGATTGTTTGTTGTTGTTGTTCTAAAACGTACAAAAAGCACTCAGAATGCCAGCTCCTGCTTCTCACCGGGACTTCCATTGTGAAACTCCCAGCAGAAGACATTCCTACTGAGAAAATGAACCCTTTCAATCATCTTCCCTTTGCCTCAAACCAATGTGTAGGCAACAATCTCACTTCTCAGGTTCAATGTCTTTCTCCCGTGTTCTCTGCAAAAGTCATCAGAACAAAAGGCATTTAAAGTCATTGTTAAATCACTGCATATGTTGTCCAACAAAACACCTACCTGTTGAGACGGAACCTGGGTCAGAAGAGCACATTATACAGATAAGAACCAGGGAACAGGGAATCTACTACGGGGAGGCTGTGGGTGAGGGCTTGGCCACCACCGGATAGTCGAGACCAGTGGTTCTCAAATGGGGATGGTTTGGGCTCCCAGGAGACCCTTGGCAGTATCTGGGGACATTTCAATTATCGTATCTGGGGTGGGGGTGTGCCATTGGCAGCTTGTAGGTAGAGGGCACGGATGTTACTAACCCTTCTGCAATGCACAAGACAACCCCCACCACAAAGAATGTTCCAGCCCTATACGTCAAGTGTCAAAGCTGAGAAACTCTGCTCTTGAGTATCAGTGAGACGGAGACTGGGGATGTCAGGACCTGAAGGAGAAGGGCAGGGCTCTTTGATGAGCTCAAAACACCTGTGCACAGAACAACAGCAAAATTAGACCCGGGGCCTCCCTGGTGGCACAAGGGGTTGAACGCCACACTGTGGGGTTTCCACAGCCACTGCAGTGCGAGTTCGATCCCAGCCGCTGGCCAGGGAGGGACCCACATGTAACAGCAGACCTCTCCTGCCTCGCCCACTGCTCCCCTCAGCAGTGTGCTTCAGTCGATCTGCCTGTTCTGTTCCCCGTTCTGTCTCTGGTGAATCCTCTCGCCCCCCTGCACCTCTGGCCTGCACCCCAGCTCTCATATGCATAAATAAAATCTTGAAAAAAAAATCAACCAATATGGAAGCACCAATTAGTCTCCTGCCTTATATAACATGGAAACTAGACAAACATATCTATCTGAACAATATGTATCAGCGATAGAGCAACCGCCAGCTAAGCAAGACCTGGAATCCTCAAGAGAAAGAACTGACAAGAGGAAACCTGCAGCTGTCCCAGCGACCTGCCCGGGGCGTGTCCTGGCTGCTGCCCAGGAAACTGGACCCCACACAGAGGTAGGCGGTTTCTCTGAGTTCAAGAGGCAGAGTGACAGAAAACTAGGACAGGGGTACCCCGAAACAATAAAGGCTCTTGACTGTACCCCACGCCAAGCACAAGGAGGTGAAATGAAAGTCAAGAACTTATTTCCTGGTGGACAAGGCCTAACTCGCAAAAGTGCTGGAAACTCAAGGTCAGAAGCAAGCGTGTTCCAGAAGTGTACAGAAACTTCTGCCAGCAACCACATGTAGAGATAGCAGAGTGAGCGACTATGGGCACGAGAAAACGAGGCGGTTCGCACCTTCTGCTCGTCTCTGAGCCCTTAGAACCCTGGGAAAGCGCTGACGATGGAGACTAAGGGCAGAAATGAGACAACAGAATCTCCTACGCATCAGAAACCATCAGCTGCAAAATTAAAAGGCAAATCCAGAGAACGATGATCCACTGGGTGTATTTAATCATCTTACTTATTCTCATGAGGACCTGGAGACAATCTAATCATCCAACAGTCAACCTTTAAAAGGAATCAGCAAGACCAGTAAATGTGGAAAACTCACTAATATTCACAGCTAAGTCATAAAACCAGACCAAGACACTTGGATTAGCTGTTATATTTTAACTGTGATATAAAAAATACTATACAGAAAAAAACAAAGAAAATAATTTTGTATTTGTTAGTTCCTACCCCTTTGGGCCAATATTATCAACCCCAAGCCAAAGGGATCAGCAGTAACTGCCAAATCCATCTGCCGGGGCCTCATCTTGCTTTTGGAAGCTGATCCCTTGCCCAGCCTGGAGGCAGGCACGGGAGGAAATAAGCTCCTCTCTAGCAGAGTAACTTGAGTCGCTTTCTTCCTTTTGGGGGGGCTGATGATACAGCCACTTGAGCTCCTGATGGTGCCAACGCCATCCATACTGTTTCCCTCCCTCTCCAGTACCTGCTGTGGCTTCACCTTCACTCTGTGAAGGGGGCTGGGAGCCAGTGCCTGGTGCAGGTGCACTTGGATGTGAGGCCCCTGAGCCCCCGAGGGGAAGCCCAGACCTGCCCTGTACCTCCCCCATCAGCACGTGGCGCAGCTCGCCTCCAGAACGCTAGTTCACATGTATCCGGAGCATGAACAAATGTTTGACGTTGGCTCTTCTTTAAATTATTAAATTTTATTTATTTTACTTATTTATTTTTATCATTTATTCATCTTATTTAAATTTTAAGACATTTCAAATTTTTACCTGTGGGACCAGGCTCCTGGTCCGAGGCAGATGAATGCCGTTTGACAGTCAGAGCTTATTCCCAGGACCAAGAAAGGCAGGACACGCCAGGAGGCTCTGGTGTGTCTCCCTGGGAAGGAAAGATGGTTGCTTTTGCAAAGGCAGCAAGCCCTTGGCTAACTCTTGCGCCCTAAATGCCAAGTGACTTGGGAACCTAAAAAGGTTTCTCCTTCTGGGCGGCTGAAGTGTCACGAGAGAGGGCGTCGATGATTGTGCAGACGACACCAGCCTGGGACCCCCCAATGCATGTAGCACCCCATGCCAGTAGACACGGCCCACGCGGGGCAGATGAACTGCCGGACCAAGGCAGAGAAGGCGGGTCCCAGGGGAGTGGTGTGGGACTACGGTGGACATGCACCGCTGTGGCCCCCCGCGAGAGCCGCCTGTCACCCGCTTGCAGGGCAAACCCTCTGGGTGCGCGGTCTAGACGGCCGGTGCTCCCACTGCACTGGCACGGGGTGCGGGTGTTCTGAAGGAGAGGCAGGGCCAGCTGCTCGCGGGCAGCTCCTGGCAGCAGGGGCAGAGTGGGGCAGGAAGGATTCAAAGCCCAGCCTGGCCCTGCAGCGTGTGGCCCGAGGCGCGCCCTGCCCTGACCTTCTGGTCACCAAGTGACCCGCGAGGTATAAAGAGGGGGTGCTGCAGTGGGCTCTCAATGCGTCCAGCTGCTCTGGCATCCACTAGCAAGTGCCTTGGCAGCCCGAACGCTTCCTGGGGAGCACCAGGGGGACACGCACTGTTCAGGGAGGGGCCCTGAGCAGCACCCGGGAATCCCAGTCTGGCCGCAGCCCGAGACCTGCAACAATTTCATTAAGCTGAGCTCCCAACCCCGGTCATGGTCTGTGATTTACCCAGCCTCCGTGTTCCCAGCGGGGCTCTATTTGCTTATGCAAGTGTGCGCCAGCCGACTTCATACATCTCAAATTTGCAAAAATGTACCTTTCTTTTGCTACAACTCAACCTCGATTTTATTTGAAGTTCTGTTCTTGTTTGAAGCGGAAAAGGTGATCTCAATCCATTCTGGGAAGCCTGAGCATTTCAGCTTTAAAAGCAGCGTTCAGGGCCGGCCCATCCCGCCTCTTCCCGGGGGCCGCGCCGGATGCTTCCCCACTGTCTGGCCCGGTCAGAGCAGCCGCCCTGAGCCCATCAGGTCCTCTGAATGTGCCAGCAGAAGGCCCATGCTGCGCTGTCCTGGGGAGGGGCTCTGGGGGGCTGCTCCCCAGGGAAGGCGCCCACTGGCCCCACGTGCAGTGTCCGGAGGCCTGTCTCACTCGGCTGGGCAACGACCCTCTGCCTCAGCTTCCTCTCCCACGAGGACGGCCTTGGGGTCTAACCACCTGACTTCTGTGTCTCTCAGCTATGTCTGTGCTGAGGTGGCGCCATTCACGAGTACACAGGCCTGACAGGCGGTCTCCGCCCGCGAGGACATCTGTCTCCAGCCACCGCACACTTCCTGCTGCAAACTCCTCGTGCCCCACAGCCGCCAGCACCTCCCCCAGTCTCTTCTCAAGGACCCCAGGAACTCACATGGTCCCCACCCCGCCCCGAGGCCCTCTGACCCCGACAGTCCCTCGTCCTGCCCGCCCCATCCTCGGTGGGCCGCCTCTCCTCTCCGTCAGGGACCCAGCACCCCTGGAAAGTGTGCTGTTCCGGGGCACTGTCACTGTTCTGGGACTGGGCGGCTGGGCCGCGCCCACGCTCCGAGCAGCTTCCCACGGAGCGTCCCGTCTGGAAAGGGCGTCCACCTGCCGCTGTCCGCGGGCCGTGCCCCCTCTGAGCTGCCGCCCGTCACTCCTGGCTTCTGCTACTTGCTGACGCCATCTCTAGCTTTTGCTGGTGTTCGCCGGATCCGGAGGGGCCTGGGGGAGAGGCCGCGTGCCCTGGGCAGAGAGTGCAGAGGACACTGCACGGGCCGCCGCCAGACCCGAGTTCGAGTCCTGGGCCGTGCCTGGGTCAGCTCCAGCAGCCCTCCGAGCCACCCAGCAGAGGAGAGGCTGACAGCTCAGAGCCAACCGGGGGCTCCTGGGGCTCCCCACGGGGGTGGACCCACCATTACGTTGCTCCATTCTGGCTTACTCTGGCTCTGCCTGTCCACACAGCCCACCAGCTCCACAGGGTATGTTCTGGGTCATCCCACCAGCAAGTGCGGCGGCCCCAGGGGCCTCTCAGGGCCTTTGTGCAACCCGGGCCTGTGGCTTCCTGAGGACCAGGGCCCTCCGGGCGAGGGGGACTCTCCGCAGTGCAAGGGCCCTCCGGGCGAGGGGGGCTCTCGCCGTGCAGTGCCAGCCCGAGACGCTTCAGCCGCGGCGCACACCGAGGCTGGGAGCGGGTGCGGGCCTCTCCTGCCGCAGCGGACAGGTGTGACAGCCCAGGTAGGTGCTGCCTGTGTGCAGAGCAGGTGAGACGGCCGAGAATCTGCCCCTTGGGACACGTCTACAAATGCAGCTCTGGGGCAAGGAAGGGGTTAAGCACACTGCTAACCTTTGGAAGCAAGAAAAAAATAGATGGGAAATAAGGTTGAGGTCTCCAGTTAGTGGTTCTTTAAAAATCTGTCAGATTTAATTAAATCATCACAAGTGCCTCTTAAAGGGCTCGCTGTGGCTGCCCTGCGGGGCTGGAGGGACGAGAGCCAGGCGGCCATCAGGGCCTTGGTGGCACGCCAGCTCCTGCCCTTCCCGGGCAAAGACCGCCGGCCCGGCATGCCTGTCACTTGTGGGCCCGTCACACGCAGCGCTGGCGCCGGCCCCCGCGCTGCTGGGGCAGGAGCTCGGCCAGGAGGTGTGAAGCCACAGCTCCTGCTCCTGCACTGCGTCTACAGCCCAACTGTGCCCCCTGCCTCTTCACCCCACAGCCCTAGGGGGCGAGGAGCAGGGCTTCAGCCCATCTCCTTCGAGAGACAACCGTTCGGTGAGACGGCTCTACTGGGACGGCTACCGGAACAAGATGAGGATGGAAACAAGCGTGAGACTCTGTTCTAAACACCGCAATCTTTCCAAGACACAAGACAGACCCAGAGCAGAGCAAGGCTGCGTGATCATCGGCCTCGCCCTTCCCCACAGCATCCTGGTCCTTCCCCTGCCGAGCACCCGCCCGGTGAGGCTCCCTGGCTCTGCCCGCCTGGGGACCCGTGTCACTCACTCTGGCCAGGGCCTGGGAGGGAGGGGCGAGGTCTGCCGCTCTCACACCCTGCCGCAGGGTGTTGACGTGCCAGGGCAGAGCCCTGCTGCTCTCCCGTCCGTGCCAGCACAGGGTCTGCAGAACTTGGGGTCCCCATGCAGGGACGTGGCATCGCCCAGGTGTGAAAGAAACACCTTGCTCGTTTCTAACTTCGAACCACTATTACCTAGGCTGCTGGCCAGATCCGCCCGGCCTAGCTGACGTGCACACAGGTCGTTTCTGAGAAGACACACGGCAATTTGAATCAGAGTGGAGGACAGTGAACTACATCCTCCATGGCTTGTACTATTTGCTTTGTTCAGCATCTACCTTTCTCCTTCTCCCACCCCGAAATTTAGACAAATGAATAAAGGAAACATTTTGGGCAGACAGATGCACTGGCTAGGTAACTGGGTTTTAAACTTATTCTATTTTCCTAGCCAATATTTTCCTAGTTCTGCTAGGTCCATTTTAGATCACCTGTATTTTTTTTTAAGATTTTTATTTATGCACACAAGAGCTGGGGTACAGGCCAGAGGTATGGGGGGAGGTGGGGAGGATTCACCAGAGACAGAGTGGGGAGCAGAACAGGCAGACCGACTGAAGCACACTGCTGAGGGGAGCAGCAGGAGACAGGAGAGGTCTGCTGCACCATGTGGGTCCCTCCCGGGCCGGGGATCGAACTCATGCTGCTGTGGCTGCAGATGCTTCCCAGTGCTGCGCTCAACCCCTTGCACCACACATCCTCTCAGCTCCTCTTGCATCAGGGGCCCGGGAGACAGAAAGAACGGGTGGGGCCAGGCTCTTTCTGGCCAGTCAGAGAGGTCTGGGAAAGCCACCGCGGGAGGCTCACTCCATCCACAGCAAGATCCCCGTGAGGAGGAGGGCGCACGGGCCGACGGGCCGACCACAGGGCCCTGGCTGCAGAAGCAGCTCCAGTACGCCCGGGGACCAGAGAGCAAGAGCAAAGAGGGAGACCGTAGTAAGGTGGGGCACCTAGGGACCTGGAGAACCCCCATGAGCCAGAAACTGTCGCTGGACCCTGGTGAGAGCTGGGGTGACCAGCGGGATCCCGGGGAGGGGTGGGACTCCCAGGCAACACGAGCTGTTGGGGTACAGCAGCATCTTCCAGTTCCTAAGACAGCGTTGTGGCATCTTAACGCCAGCGCATCTGCACCGGCGCCTTCTGGCTAAATGTCAGCCCCGCCGTCACCAGCTAAATTTCAGACACAGCCCCTCGGGGACAGAGGTGCAGACACAGGGCGCTGTGAGCCTCTTCCCGGCACAGGTGGCTCGGGAGCCACGCTGCTCGGTGTCTGCTAATCGCTCTGCTTCTTCGGGCAGCAGAATTGTTTCATTAAAAAAAAAACCAATTCCGTTTCTACCCTGTTGCCCTCCTCTCCACCCCCGCAAGCTGCTTTCTCTACCAACAACAATTTCAAAATTGATCTTTGAAACGACTGCTCACTTACATCAGCTTCTGAGTTTTAAAGGGTAAGAAAATGCCTCTTACTCATTAGACTAAAATAATGTGCCCAAGAAGCGTGTTGGAGGCACTGCAGTCGGCTGCCGGGAGATGCTCACCAGCTCGCGCTGGGCTCCTGCCACCTCCCTGCAGTCTGCCCCAGTTCGACTCGGGCTTCCCTCCCACCAGAACCAACCTCCCATGGCTCTCTCTGACCAGGGACAACCCCACTCGCTCCCGGCCTGGGCCCAGCTTCGGTTCTCCACCTGAAGCTTGTGGGGTTCACCTGCTCCCTCACGCCAGCCAGCAGGCCAGACGCGTCAGCCTCTCTCGTGCATTCTGGCCCACCTGGGGCCTGCACCCCCTCGCCACCTGTGAGGTGCCAGCTGTCCTCAAAGGCATAAGCAGTCCAGTCCTTCCCAGCCTCCCGGGTCTGGAAGCTCAGCCCCCAGCGCCCTACCCCCACGTGTCTCTTCTCCAGTACAGCAGCCCAGTCTGTCTCTCCTGCACCCCCGCGAACCCTTTAGTCTCCAACTACGTCTCCTCTTCATTTTTCCTGGAACGCAACTTTCCCTGCCATGCTGTCCAAGTGCCTCTGTACGAGCTATTCCTGCGCTCTCTTCTCGCGCCATCTCCCCAGCAAACTCTCTCACCCTCCTAAAGATACAGCGGCTCTCAGCTAGAGAGCCTCTTGGCCGAGCAGCTCGATGCCCAGGCCTCCCCTGAACTGGAGCCTGTGGGAGTGGGGGCCAGTGTCCAGTGGGGCTTCCCAAGTGACTCGAATGTGCTGTGGAGAACATCTGTTCTGGAACCATCTCAAGCTTTCACCTACAGCATGTGGAGTAACTCTTACAGAATCCCAGGTGGATTAACTATTATTAATATTAACTATTATAGAATCCGAGCACTATGCTCATAACTAGATGAGTTCTTGTTGCATGAAGAAATAAAGAAATGGACGGGTGGGTGAATGGAGGGAAGGAGAAAGGGAGGAGGGTGAATGGAAGAAGTAGGGAGGGAGAAGGGGAAGGGGAGGAAGGCAGGAAGCGCTTATGATACTTAGGAAGAATCCCAGGCTGCTTCCACTCTGGGTTCCAGACCACTCTAGGCAGGAGACAGTAGCCCCAAGCACCTCCAGCCTTGCCTCCCACACACGCACCCCTACACCCCCACCCCCACCCCCCACCAGGAGGTGCTGAGTAAATATTTGCAGGCTTCTGCAGAGCAGGTTTCCCTCAGGCATCAGTTACCACCTCCCCCACCCCGGCCTCACACCCTCCCACCCCCCCACACAGCAGAAGTCTCCGGCTCTGCCACAGTATGCCCAGGTCTGACCCACACCAAAACGGAGCCCTGTGAAACTCGGGTGCCGCCTTCAACCCCCAGATTTGCAAGGAGAATTTGGAATTTTCGGTCTTAAATTTTTCCTTCAAAAATTTTTCTTCTGATTTTTCTCCCTGACACAGGAGCAAATGAATAAAGGAAAATCTCTAAAATATGATTAGAAAATTACATCTGGAGAATGGTTCTTATGGTTCTATGCCTTCCCTCCTCCTCTCGCTCCTTCCTTCCTTCCTCCCGCAGATATTTACTCAGCCTGCGCTGGGGGCCAGGTGCGGGGCCAGGACCAACGCACAAGGCAGCACGCTGCTGTCCCAAAGAACCTTGCTGCGAATGTCTCAATGAACCATCACCCCCCCACCCCCCCAGCGTGCTGTGACTTCCAGAAACTCCACCTTCCCGACGAGGTTAAAAGGCGCTGACATTCAAATTTCACAGCCAGGCTCCACCGAACACAACTGGTTCACCTACTGCCAGGACAAGTGGGTTTTGGGTGGTGAGTCAGCAGGGCCAGCGACAGCAGGGCCCACCAGGCCAGGCTTGGACCCCTCACAGGACCCCGCTTTACTGTGGGTCCCCCATGATGCCCTCTCAGCATCCTGCCAGCGCCGTGGTCAGGCCAACCCTGAACCCTCAGCTGGGTTCTGTGATGCCGAACCTTCCACCCTCGTCACAGCCGTTTCTGTCCCACTGATGGTGGAAAGACACACAGACGCTAAGGCTTAAAAGGACAGAAAAAGAAAACAGGGTTCCAGAAATCACAACCCCCTCAAGTAAGCTGGTGGGATTGTGAGCAAGGAAAATCCTTCCTAAGCCCAGGCTTCTCAACTACTCAACCGCTGGCGGAGCCTCTGGCGCACCCTCAAGGCTGGCGCCAAGCAGCCCCTGACCGGCCTGTGCTCCATTCCTGTCTGGGACCCAGGCTCGCCTCGGAGTCCTAGGCCTTCCGCACAGTGCTCCCGGCCAGAGCAGCAGTCCCTAAAACCTGCCCCGTCTGCCTCCACGGAGCCCGGCGCTGGGTTTCTGGTCTACCAAGCGTCCCTTCCAAGCCCGCCATCCTCTTCCTGAGTTCTGTGTGACGCGATACCAGTTCTCTGCAGCTGATGGATGTGGCTGTTTGAACCATTTACTGACCTACTGCCAACTCGAGTCTTCAGCACAGCTAGACTGTCTAACCGACTGGCTTTACTGGGCACCGAGCCCTTCTCTTCGTGTCTGAGGACTCCCATGGAGGAAGTTCCTGGCCATTGCCTCAGACCTCAGGGAGAGTCAGTCCTGACTCCAAAGCCTAAATTTCATGTAACTCGCTTAGCAAATTTCTGCATGGCCTGTAAGAGACACCACTAACTCCCACTGTGGTACAAGAGGAAGAAATAAGAGGCCTCTCCTCTGCTCCTGCTATGGCTCAGTCATCCTTAGAAGAGTCATCACTCAAGAAGCGGAAGCAACGAATTTTCCAAAGCCTACTTCATTGCACTCTTACAGACTATGGTATTTTAAACATTAATGCTCTGTAATAAAAGAAAGTAGAAGAAATTTGGATTAATCAAAATTGGAGTAGAGGACACATTATGGAGATTGATGGCTTGGCTTATCTAATGTCAGAGAGCTCTGCATTCATTCAAGAGCATAATCTGTCAATTCTGACCCCAAAATTCTAGGGTTCCTGGGGATATATCAGAAATTCAGAAATTCTATATATTCAACTGTTTCTCAAAAGGTCTAACAAAAGCCTTGCCCATTCAAAGGTGATATTTCCAAAGTTTCACAATGTTTTGTGCCTTGTGTGCCCACTCACCACACAGAGAAAATAGAAACACACAAAACAATTTACAGCTGAAACTTGAACGACACAGCTTTGAACTGGGTGGGGCCCCTTTATACATGGATCTTGTCAATAAGTATATTGGAAGTAGTAATAGCTATATAACATCCACAGTGCTTTGCATCCTAAGATGACAGAGACAGAGGGAATGGCCCACAGATGGCGCCATCTTGTAAACAGATGATGTAAACTTCTGGTATCGATAAACACGGGCCATGCTGTCAATGCGTCTTCTCGTCCTTGTGATTTTCTTAACATTTTCTTCTCTCTGGCAAAAATTGTTGTAAGAATATAGTTTATAAGACATAGAGCACGGGAAACACATGTTCATTGCTAGCTGACCTTGTGGGTAAGGCTTCTTGTCAACAGCAGCCTATTCCTACCTAAGTTTGGGGGAGTCAAAAGTTACACGGATTTTTGACTGCAGAGAGTCAGCACCCCAAGCCCCACCACACACACACAACACACAATACATCAAAAATCTGGTGAAAACAAATGTTGAGTCTTCTCTACAATCAGCCTTCTGGCTTCTCCTAGGTAAGGAAGTGTATTTGCTTGTTTTCTTCTCTTTGTTTCTTGTTTTATCCTTATTTGTTGTTTCATCAACGACTTCCTTTCCCCTCAGAGAACGTTCATTAAGTGGCTGCCTCTTGTCCCTCCAGGCCCACCCCAACAAGCCACCTTACTCTTCTGTCTGTCTGGGGGGGCAGACCTTGGTGGGCAGCGAGGGCTCTCTGGCCCTGTGGTTTTGAGTAGGCCAGTGGGGGAAGTTCTAGTCGGAACAAGATAAGGAGGGAAGAGAGGCAGAGTGAAATACCCCAGGCTCCCTCCCTTGGGTCTCAGAGGTCCCTCAGCCTTGAAGGCCGCTCCGCTTTCCACCCACTCTCTCTTCACAAGTCTCTTCCCTTCAAGTCCCAATTTCTTCCTCGACACCCTTCACTCCAGATTGAAGTACCAGCTCCACTTCCACTAGCTCCAGGCTGCTGTGCTGCTCCTGTGCCTTCCCTCCCACCCCTTCATAAACGAGCCTTTTCTCAGGCTCTCTAATCGGGGTGCAGCATGTGTTTTCCACTGGATGCCTGGCCGTGCACCCCTGCCCCCCCCACGAGGGAGCTTGTCTTGCACGCAATACCTCTATTTGCACGTGCTCCTGTAGAACGGCCCTGCCTTACCTGTGTGTTTGAACCTTCACATAGATGTTGTTATTGTTCTATTTCACTCTGCGCCTTACCTTGCTCACAAAGACAATCTTTCTAAAGTTCATCCACGTTGCTATGGCTACAGCTGATCTGTTGTCGCTAAATCGCTGCTCTCTGCTCTGCTGTGGGCCCCTCCGAGTTTACCGATCTGATCTCTGGGTGACGGGGTGCCTGGGTGTGCAGGTTCCGGCACAGCAACCAATGCCGCAGCGCAGAGGCTCACACGTGCCCCTGGGCAGGCGTGCAAGGGCTTCCTGAAGGCGGCGTGGAGAGAGCAGGTCGCTGGGCCGGCCAGGGCGTGTCCCCGTCATTGTGCTCCACGCAGGGACAGTAGCTGTGGCCTCCAGAGCCACCATCGGCTCTGCTGGCAGCAGCGTCCAGGGTTTCTGCTCCCAAGCCCCTCCCAACCGTATCTCTTAAGGCACCTCTGACAGCTTCCTAGACTTTCCTGCTTTCGATGACACTGATGTTAGGCCTTGACTTTCTGGACACTCGCGTTTATCATCTCTGCCCGATCCAGTCTGGCCACTGCAGCCAGGAAGAGAGCCAGCGCGAAGGCCAGCGCAGCAGACAGCTGTGCAGCAGGCGGCCAGCTCCGCTCAAAGGCTGACTTCTGCAGCGGGGCGCGCGACATAGAACTCCAGGAGCCAGACAGGACGGAACATGCCCGGACTGACAATTCTCTGAGGCTCAGACACCAACCGGCCGGGGGACAGTGTCCACGGCGGCCCTCCTGGCACGTTGCAGTGTAGGGAGGAGATGAACACTGGGGAAGAGCGAGTCACACCCACAGGATCCAGGGACAGCGGATTTATTCAATCAATCAATCAACCAACCAACCAGTCACTACCCATCCCTGTGCTGGTGCTGAAGAGATAAAAGGCAGTGAAATGGGCATGAATTTATGCTCTCGTGAGACTCGCTACCTTTTATTAAGAACTCGCTACGGGACAGTCACACGGAGGAAGGACCTGGAGTGCACCTCTTATACTTTTATCCTCCAACCCAAATCCCAGAGAGGCCATTCCAATTTCCAATTCAGAAAGAATCAATTCAGTGGGTAGAGGGAGTAGGAAGGGGGCTCAAGACGAGGACAAATGAAGTAAAGTAGGGGGCCCCCCCAGGAACCTGTCTGGGGGTCTGGGCTACGAGGACTACATCACCCCTCTAGTGAGGCCTGTGCCGATTCAGAGCACTTTCTGAAAGGATTAAAATCACCAGACTGAGTCCGTCAACGGAGCAGGCCCAGACCCAGCTGTCCTGGGACAGCGACGTGACCTGGGCGTGGCCACATCAGAGGTCACGGGGCGAGCTCTCAGAGGCAGGAGATAACACATACTTCGCCTTCATCACAGGGACAGGAAAATTCCGCTCAGCGAAGGCACGGCCAGGAGCCGGCCGGCAAGGGGCACAGGGCTGACCTTTGTTGGTTTTGGAGACAGGAGCGAAGACAGGGCTGGCTATTTTGAGCAGCAAAGTGTAGTTATTTCCGTGGATGGTCATTGATAATGGTAAATTACATAAAAGCAAAATGCTTCTGGCTGCCCGGCTGGATTAGGCTTCTGAGGAGATTGCATTCCGAGGTCGGGATCCGAAAGTCTAGAAACTGCCGCAGAGCTCCACGCTCAGGTCCACTCAGCACGGAAGGCCAGAGCTTCTGGGAGACCCAGTGCCCTCTCTACTCACTGTCCACTCCAGCTGAGGAAGACCCCCCCCCCAGCTAGGGCTACCCACCCATCCAGCCCTGCCACCCGGCAACGTGGCCCTTGCTGGACCCCCACTTCAGAGGGCCCCCAGAGGCACGCATTTCACCAGTGGATGAGAGGCTGAGTGCACAGACCACAGGCGGCTGCACCTCCCCGTGGACCACAGCCGGGCGCCTAGTCTCCAGGTGCAGGATGGAGACGGTGAGTAAACAGTCCAAGAACAGGAGCTGGGAGACTGATTTTGTTGGAGTGGCATGAACAGAGATAGAAGTCGTGTTTAAGTGAGGCCAGAGGGTCTTAAACTTAACAAAAATCAGAAGTAGCTGAAGGGCTTTTTCTAATAAAGATGGCTGGAGCCCAACCCCCCGGTTTCTGACTCAGCAGGTCTGAGGTCGGGCCCTAAAATTCTGCATTTCTAACAGTTCCCATATTATATTGATGCTGTGGCCTGGAGACTCCACTTTAAAAATGATTTGTGGTTGAAGTCAGGGCCTTGTCCTCTCGGCAACACGGCCCCGTAAAGCTTCTGAGTCAGAAAGAAAAACGATCTAAATGATTCAGGACTTGTCGTCCAGAGTCCTGCATGGACCAGGGAGGGAGGCGATGCCGCGGCCCGAAAAGCCAGGAAAGAAGGCCGCCCTGGTGGGCTGGGCCGGGCTCGGCCACACTGCTCACAGTCCCCGACGGTGCTGACCTCCGAGCCCACGTCATGGTCCAAGGCAAACCAGCGGGGCGGCCTGCCCATGCCAGAGGGCTGGCGTCCAGGGCCACTGGCACAGGAAGTCCCCACTAAATGGCATCGATCGGTTCTTGGAAACCGACTTCAAGCGAGAAGACACGTAACAAAAAAAGGCCTTGGTGAACGTCTCTTTGTTCAGTGTCGACCGGGATTCATTTTTTCCCCTCAACAACATTGAACAAAACCGTTAGTTGGGGGCCTGCCGTCCTGATGGATGCTTTTTTGAAAAGGCCAAAGAGGAGACGTGGCCCTGGGCAGCTGCAGCGACGTCCGGCCTGAAGTCACGGGCTGGAAAGCGGGCCTTGGTTCTGTGCCCATCTTGCAGAACGAAGGGTGGAACAGCTAAGAAGGTAGCTGCTGAAGACAGGAAACTGAAGCAGAGGAGGCCGACGATGGGGGCGAGGCTGAGCCGAGGCCGACACCCCAAAGGCGAGGCCCCCCACTGCAGCCGGAACCCCGCCCTGGCGAGAGGCGCCGGCAGATGTCCCCGCCCCACCAGGTATTCCAGAAAGGCACGTACAAGAGGATGCGCGAGCCGGGACTGAGAAGGCAGAGGAGGTTCTGGCGACAGTCACGAAGCCAGCGGCGGCGGCAGGCACGGCGGCGCCCACGAGGCTAACCTGAGTTCTGAGCCTCCCACTGGCGCCGCCGAGCCAGGAGTGCGGTTCTCTTGGCGCACCGGGCGGTGACCGGCCACTTGGGACTGGCCCCTGCCCCTCTCTGGAGCGCCCCTGCGTCGGAGCTCCACAGGTGCCATCGCCACCTCCACCCAAACCGACATCGGCGGCGTGGTGCTCCCAGGGCATCGCGCAGACTCGAGAGAAGCAGCTGCGTCAGCCCCGGCCGGGAAGGCCCTGGAGGGCACAGGGCGGGAGGGACCCGCCGGGAGGGACCCGCGGTGACAGGGCAATCCAGCCCGATCAGAGCCCGACTCGCAACTCCGGCCCGAGCCAGCTGCCCTCAGCGCCAGGCCGCCTGCTGTTGGGCTTGCCGGGGCGTTTTCTGAACGTCCTACCAAGAACCCACGCAAGAAGGTTATACTTTTTAAACAGTTAGTACTGAAAAGGGAGCAGCAGCTGCGTGGGGCCCACGGCAAAGGACCAGACTGTGACAGGTCACAGGAGCTGCGGGGAGAAGGCAGACCGGTGCCCCCGCTCCTCCCAGGGCTCTGCGGCCCCTGTTCCGTTTGCTCCTTCTCACCAGAGCTTGGGGAGCCCCTGGGCTTGCAGCCGAGACTGAGACACACAGGGCCGGCCCCGCAGCTGCAAAGGGATGCCCCTGCAGTCCGAGGTGTGGCTGTGAAGCAGGCTGGGCCAGGCTCCGGGAACCGAGCAAGGACCACAGCTCCACGCAACGGGTCCACCAGGGTGGGGTCAGCACCCCACCTTGCCTGCACCGGAGAGGTGGTTGCGCTGCGAGGGCTGACCCGCGTTCGGGAGCCCTGGGGTTTCCTGTGGTGGGGTGGCAGGCAGAGGCCCCCCAGGACTGCGGGGTGGTTTAACCAGGTGAGCCGCACAGAGCCCGGCTCGTGCGAGGGCCCAGCAAGCCCCAGCTCCCGTCCGGATTGCCTTTGGAATCCGCGAGGGGAGCGGGTGGGTTAAGCCTCTTGGGCTGCCAGGGAATCGTCTGCTCCTCCAAATCTTGGCACGGCCGCCCCTGCCTGGCATCTGCGGCCGCGTGCCTGCTACCACTCCACCAGCATTTCATTACCTGGCAGAGGGAAAGCGCTCGGCAAGCGTGCCCAGCTGCGCACACGAGCTCCCTGAACGGCCAGCGCGGTCGCAGAGCCCCGCCTGCCTGTCGGAAATCCAGTGACCGCTCCTCTTTCCGTTAATCTCCTAAGCCCCACCGCCACCAAGAGGCGGCCCTGCCAGGTGCCAGACGTGTCTGAGCCCCTCTGCTGCCCGCCGACCCCGCGGGCCCTGGGCGGGGCTCAGGTGGACAAGCCGGAGAGGCGGGGGCCCTTCCCGCTGGCAGCTTTCACTGCTGATGACTCTTTTTTGAAAAGGGCCAGTCAAGAGGCTGAAGCACCAAATCCCAATTAAATCACGAAAAAGTGGGAGCAGCAAGAGGACAGTGGGGAGGGTGGAGAGAGCCGCGATGCTGATCCTCGGGGCCACCAACCCGGCCTGCAGCTGAGCTGGCTTGCTGGGGTCGCCGGCGTCAGCCCCAGGTCACCGCGACAGCTGCCGCACAGCCGCGAGGGGTCCTCTGGCAGTGAGTGAGGCGAGCAGCCAGCGCGCCTTCTCATCCAGGCACACACCTGCGACAGCCCACGGCCAGCCTCAGGAGCTCAGCGGAGGGGGCACGGCAGACAAAGGGCAGGCCTGGCTCTGCCCGGCGGCTGCTGAGCACCTCAGGGAGGAAGGCGCAGAAAGACAAGGTCAGGTGACCCCACGCAGAGCGGGAGCTTCAAGACAGTCCACAAGACTCGTGGGTGTAGACAACAGAATGGGGCTTTCGCCAGGGGGCCTGAGGCAGTGGTGAAGCAGGGGGAGGGGCAGGAGACACAGACCTCCTGTTTAGAAGCAGGCACGGGGAGGCCAGTGGGCGCAGAGCGGGCTGAAGATGCAGGAGCAGACGGCCGGCGAGAGCCGGGCGGGAGGACTCAGCGCGCATCATCTGACGCGCAGAAGCCGAATCGTCACGCTGGGCGCCCGGGTGTACCGCGTGGGCCGCACCTGCAGTCAGGACCTGAGAGCTGGTCACGGTGCGTGGACGGGAACGGCATGCGGGGGGGGGGGGGCAGCACGNGGCGGGGGGGGGGGGGCAGCACGTGGGAACAGAGTCCTGCAACGTGGTGCGGGAGGTGGCGCAGGCAGGACAATGGGGCCAGGGGCCCGGCGCCTCCGAGACTCCCCGTTTGCTGACAATCACTCGACCACCAACGAGGAAGACGGTCTGAGGAGCCACCAGAGAGGAGACGCTCCCGCCACACCCCGTCACACGCACCACCCCATCCCCATCACGAGGGACTCGGGAAGGGCAGGGGGAGGGAGACGTTCTGGGGCTTGGGGTCTCCTCAGCGGAGAAGACGTCAGCCTGACGTGAGCGGAGGGTAAATCCTGTGACCTCTGGGTCACTACGTGGACAAGAGGCTGGGGCCAGTTTAAAAGAAAAGGTCCAAAGGCAGCGGAATGGGGAGGGAGAAGTTGATTTCCACGGGAGCTACGAGCCGGGACTTTCCAGGGACTTTCTCCGCCCAGCGTTTTGCCCCACACTCTGCAGGTGAGACGGCCGGGCCGAGCACCTGCTGCAGCGCCACGCGTTATCCACGGCATCCGACGCGCGCGTGCGAGCAGGGCCGGGAAGCGGGGCGTCGGGCTGCGCGTTTTAGGGACCACATTGAGTTCGTGGTTCTGAGTGTGTCGGGTCTGGCCCTGCTCGAATGAATTGGGGGAATTCCAATTGCTTGGAACAGTGAACTGGGGGACTAGAGAGACGGTTCCGAATAGCTACGGGGGCGCTTCCCCCAACCAGAGAAACCCGGCGGCATGCGCGCTCCATTTCTCCCCAAACCAGCAGTAAAGAGAACGTGCGGGAGGCCCTGCCGCCACGTGAAGAACCACCCTGGGCTTTTTTTTTTTAAGATTTTTTTTTAAATGTGTACAAGAGCTGGGGTACAAGCCAGAGGTGTGGGGGGGGAGGGGGAGTGGTGAAAAGATTCACCAGCGACAGAGCTGGGAGCAGAACAGGCAGATCGACTGAAATCCACTGCCGAGGGGAGCAGCGGACCAGGCAGGAGAGGTCTGCTGCGCCCTGTGGGTCCCCTCCCTGGCGGGGGATCCACTCGCGCTGCAGTGGCTGCGGCAGTCCCACGGTGCGGCGCTCACCCGCTGCGCCACCACCGAGGCCCACGCCCTGGAGCTTCCGCGGCTGGAGACTGCGCACCGCGCTGCGACCGTGAACCGTGGAAAGGGGGGAGCCCCGGCCACTTGGCCCACAGAACCCGCCCCTCCTGCTCTGAGGCGGGCACCACACAGGGCCCAGACCGGGGGTGATCCCTGTGCGGGCTGCCCCCGAAGCTCAAAGTCTAGCTGGGAAGAAGACCATGCATGGCTCCAGCGGCCGCTGGGGCTGAGGGCAGCAGCACATCAGAACACGAGGCCATGCGCATCCAAGGAGGAGAAGGGTGAGCGAGGAGAGCACTTTGTGGTGCGTGTTGAAGCAGTACCTCAGTGATAACCAAGAACAGTGTTAAGTGACTGACGCATGGTCTTCCATGAAGTCACAGGGAAAAGCCTGCTATCTCTGTTGCACAAATGGGGAAACTGAGGCACCGTCAACTGAATAACCTGCCAAAATCGCGCAAGGAATCAGAGCTGAAGGTGACCACCCACGCAGATGCGTCTGATGCACAGCTGAGGTCTGACCCCGTCCTGCGCTGCCTCACCTACTGACCCCGCTGTCCCCAGACCCCAGAGGGCAGGAGCTAGTATTCACCCTGACGCTGGTCCCCGAGGGTAGGTCTGCAGCCTTTGCCTAAGAGCAATGGAAGGGGACAAAGGACTATTTTGCCATCCCTGGCGCCTGAACCCTGGGTGGGGGTGCGCCCAGTCACCCTGGTTCCGCAGGTCCGTCTTACCGGCCGTCAAACGCTTTATTCTAGTTGGTAAGTAGCCGCTGTGCTCAAGCCCCCGCCCCCATGCTGCCCGGTTGCCCCATCCTGACTGGTGGGCACCAAGCCACGCCCATGACAAATACACCGAATACACCCCTGAAAGCGGAACGAGGTTTCGCCTGCCACTGTGGACACGCGTGTCACGCTGCCTTCGGTTTTCAGCAGCCCGAAGAGAACGGTCATTCCCACAGCGTTAGTGAGACGTGCCGGAGGCCCAGTGCGGAATGCCCAGCACGCAGCGGCTGTTCGCCAAGCGAGGGCGGAACTCGAGTCCAAGCTATGCGGCTGAAAGGCCCTCGGGGAGCGTCTGGAGCCCAGCAGTTCCCAGCATCGGCGGAACTGACACTCATGGCCACTTCCATTTAAACCCCCGCGGCGAGGCCAGCCCCAGCGCAGCATCTGCGTGAGCTGGCAGCGCGCAGCGTCGGGGCCCCGGGAGGGCCGGGCTCGGGCCGCACCCCAGAGCACAGAGGCGCAGCGACAGAGCTGTGTCCTCCGCGAGTCTTCGCCGTGGATGGATGCTGGCGTTATCTGCCTGTCCTCTCCGAGTCCTCAGCCCATGCGTGGGAGTGACAGTGCTCTCATTCTGAACGTCTGGAAATGGGTCTGAGAGGGCCGGTGCCTCGCCCAGGTCAGTCTGAGCCAGAAGGCCCGCCCCCTCTCTCTGGGTCTGGGGGTTTCCCCTCAGCCCCAGAGGCCCCGCCTACGCCCTGCGGTTCTCTTTAGCAGCCCCTCGGCAAGGAAGTCACAGAAGCAGCGGTCTGATACCCGCATATTCCAAACGAGACATGTTTTCAGAACCCACCCACAATCCAGACAGGCCAGCGAGCGCCGTGATGAGGGAAGAAAGTGTAATGAGATGCAAAGAACAAAACACGCCTGCAATTGCCAAGGGAAACAAGAAAAACCGTTTCAGTGGGCAAGACCAGAGCCATCCCAGGGCCTCTGCTGCCTGCGCCCCCGCTGTGGGGGAGAGAGGGGGAGCGGGGTACCTCTGCCACCGGGGCACCCTGGGCGAGCAGGCTCACCTTGGCATGCACAGCACCGTGAGCAGGGAGGGGCGCAGCGTGAGTCTGGGGGCTGGGCCCAAGCAGGGGGAGCCCAGGCCCAGAACGTGTCCATCTTGGCGTCAGCACAAAGGGGGGGCTGTAGGTTCCGGACCTGCAGCCTGGATGGAGTGTGACTAATGTCTAGCCGTGTGTGTGAGTGTATGCACATGTGTGAGAACATGCATGTGTGTACGTGTGGGTGCAGGTGTGTGCATGTGTGTGAGGTGTGTGCGAGAGCACGTATGTGTGTGGGCACAGGTGTGTGCGTGAGAGCACGTGTGTGCATGTGTGCAGGTATGTGCACGGGTGTGAGCACGGGTGTGTGTGTGTATGTGCACACACGTGTAGCTCCTCGTGATTTTCAAAGTCTATAGACAGGAGAGCCTTATGTGAGCCTCAGACCAGCACGTGATGCTGGGAAGTGTCCAAATCCCTGCCCCACTTCCAGCCCCAGTTGCAGTTGTTTTATTAACTGAAAAATGGCCACCTGCTGACTGGTGCGTGGAGTTTTGGCTCAGGGGAACAATGTGGAGCAGGTGGAAAGAGGAGCCTCGGGGTCCACGCTTCAGCCACCTGGCCTCCACTCCCGGCTCCTACTGGGGCCTTCGGCAAGTTACTTAACCCTTGTCGCCTCCATTTCTTCACCTGTAAAACCTCACCTGATGCAGGCGTTGCTGTGAGAATTAAATGGGTTAAAATAGGCAAAAGGCCTCATTTTCATAAACGTTACTTCTCCTTCCCTTCTCGACCAGCGCTCCATCCTCTGACGGGAGTTCAGTTTCAGGACTTGTCACGGGGCTGACAAGGGGGCTGTTCCTCACCTGCCCAGTCTTAGGTTCTCCCCATGGCTCTTGTGGTGACAGAACCCACGTCCAGGCTGCACCACGAGGGGTAAGTGGGAGGTGCGGGGGCTGGCTGGGGACTGCTGCTGAGTTCTCTCTGTCCTTAAATTTTTTGATTAGGAAGAAAATACTCCCATCCTTCATCAACACATCCTCAGAAACACGAGCAGTGTGATGAAGTCATCTCTGACGGTTTTTCACAAAAGCTTCATTAAAACTGGGGATAAATATGGTCCAGAACCAGCTCCAGGATCCCCACTCAGCCAGCACGGCCCCAAAGCCATGGAGGAACACCCTCTTCTGAACATGGCCTCGCATGGGCCACACTTTAGAGGGGCCACAGGCTCAGAACTGACACGAGACCTGGGACTTTGAAAGATGTTTCTGTGCCCGTTTTCCACGCGGAGAGATCTTGTCTCACGTCAGGGCGCTCTGGCTCGCTGATGCTCAGACTCGTAGACAAGAGCTTTTCCATGTTGGAGAAGGCTGCTGGCAAATGTTTAGTTATGGGCTCTTTGAGGAAAAATCCTGATCTGTAGCATTGGCCAATTCCCTTGTGTAATACTCCCACCGTCGCTGACTTCACATTCTCTCACGAGGCCGTTGCATGTGGAGTTGGAGAAAGCCCACGGCCGGGTCTGGCGAGCTGGTTAGAGCTGGCTATGCCAGACTCTGCTGAATTTACTTGGGTGATTTCCACTCATCTTGTGGAAGTCCTATGACTTGGTCATCCTGTTCCCATTCAAGAGGGGTGAACCATATCCCTAAGTCATAATAGAGAGAAAAAGAGGAACGGCAACCAGACATTTTCCCTCTGCGATTTGGCGTCTTCATTCTGTCTCTGACTCGGGGGAGCTAGTGCACTAATCCCCTGGCGGTAATAACGGGCGGGCGCCCTGGCTCTGGCCTGACTGGGTGGTCGTGTCTGTGCGGGCGTGACAGAGGCCTAGTCTGGACCGGGGGAGGGAACAACTGGTTATCTGGTTGAGGGTCTGTTTGCCCATCTTAAACTCAGGTCAATTAAGAGCTTCATACCCACAAGGGGAAAAATGGGTTTTAAGGAATCTGTGACTTTTGTGTTTCTGTATTGGCTTTTGGCTCCTGGAGCTATAAACTGTCTGACTGTAATTGGAAAGGGTCTTATCTCCTTATTGTAAGAGTATGAGATGTTTTTCTACTTTTGGGGGCATGAGTAAATTAGATTGTTTCTTAAAGGAGCTCTCTCTGACTTGCTTATAAACATAATCTTATCAACGGAATATAACAAAAATTCTGAGTAAATAATAACATGTGACTTCTGATTCTGTAATGTGCTAGGCCTGATAAAATCCTTAAGTAAACTGTTAGCTCAGCAATATATTAAGGTGCCAAACTCACATTTACTTACAATAAATTTGGGCAAGTTACAGCTCAAGAAAAACTTGCTATCTGTTTTCTCTATCAGTCTTAAGTATAACAGCACATTTTATTAGACTTAGATTTGTCTTCTTACGAAAAAAAATTTAAATCTACTGAATTTATACAGGTTTACTAGTCAAGTAAGCTAATATTACTCCCAATGCTGATAAAGATTATAAAAAATGTACATTCACATTCAACTAAATTGAGTCATTCTTCTAACAAACGTTTATATCAACAGTAATTATATCTTACATAGAACCTGTTTAGATGTAATTTCTAGTGCCTTTAGGTGAATGAAACCTTGGACAAATGTAAAAGTGACCTAATTAATAGACGCCGAGGTATTTTCTAAGTAAGACAGAATAGAGAAGCACTGATTACAAAACATAACCTAAAGCTTATGTGCTCTGGCGTCTTATTTTTATAACTAAACAGCTTCATCTTTCAGTCATGCTAATAAACGTGTTCATCATAGCATCTGAAAGTGATACCTGTGACTGGATAAAACTGTATATGGATCACAGCTTTGTTAGTCTGCTACGTGTGTGGCTTCAATAGACCTTCTCAATTATCTCCCCCCTGCATCCTCTGTGAAACAGGAGCTAGTGACTTTAGTTACAAGTCATAATTAATATGGATCGTCGAAACTGTATCAGGAGCCGAGTGGCAGAAGCAGAAGCACTGTGTGCTTCGCTTTTCGAGCGAGTCTACCCTAGCATATGAAAGAGGAGACGTGAAGGACACAAATTTGAAATTCTCTTTGCCTCGGCTTGTAACACCAGAGCCTGTAAAGAGACCGTGAAGGGGTGACAGCGCGGCGTTGTCTTGGGGCAAGTATTCTCCGTGTCCCGACCACTGTCATTTTCTGAGATACAAAAGAATATGGGACCCTCTCTCTGAGTGATTGCCTCAGCAGCCAAGACTCTTGGTTTTATCAGAATAACTTTCTATGCTCTGTCTGTGCTTTTTGATGGCTTTATTGTATCCTTAGTTATTAAAAACAAACAAACATCATCACTATAAAAGCGCTAAGATGCTTGACAAGGCTGTTATTGGAAGTTATTTCAGTAGTCACTCTGATAAGCAGGTAGCCAATTCATATTTTTCAAGCACCCAGTGAGTCTATCTTAATCGAATGTCCAAATCTCATCCGGCAACTCTTTTCAATATCATCTTCCCTGTGCTGAATCCTAATTTAGAGAAAATAAAATGTTCAGAACATCTTCACCCATCTTTGAAAATTCCCATTAGGCCCCTGGAAAATTACAAAGATTTGATCTTTCACCTTATAAGAAGGAAGATTCTAAAAATAACGAGGTTTGTTGGGTGTGACTCATACTCTGATTGAATGCACTCTCGTAAGGGGTGCGTCTGAGAACTGCCAGCGCAGGAGAGTTGTGTGCACACTCCCTGCCCGAGGCAAGCTCCTACCCGACAGGCAGGAAGCCCTGAAAGGAACCTGCCTGGGTTCGGGCAACAATGAAAATGCGCTGGTTTCCCTGTTCTGTCTTAGAGCATCGTAGGATGACAGAACTTAGAGCCCAAAGAACTTGGGCGCACATGGAGGAACAGAGTTCACAGATTGAAGGGAACATAAAGAAGAAACTTGTCCTGAGTGCTTTCTCTCTGCTCCATGGTCCCAGGTCCATAACCTTCCAGATGTTTCTGTCTATATTTAACCAGAGTGTCCTAAATAAATCCCAGAGAGGCAGAACCACTTGGATGGATGGATGGGTAGATGGATGGTGGATGGGTGGAAAGGCGGATGGATGGGTAGGTGGATGGGAGGATGACTGGGAGGATGGGTGGGTGAGTAGAAGGGTGGAGAGGGTGGGTGGATGGGTGGTGGATGGGTGGTGGATGGGTGGAAAGGCGGATGGATGGGTAGGTGGACGGGAGGATGACTGGGAGGATGAGTGGGTGAGTAGAAGGGTGGAGAGGGTGGGTGGATGGGTGGTGGATGGGTGGTGGATGGGTGGAAAGGCGGATGGATGGGTAGGTGGACAGGAGGATGACTGGGAGGATGGATGGGTGAGTAGAAGGGTGGAGGGGGTGGGTGGATGGGTGGTGGATGGGTGGAAAGGCAGATGGATGGGTAGGTGGACGGGAGGATGACTGGGAGGATGGGTGGGTGAGTAGAAGGGTGGAGGGGGTGGGTGGATGGGTGGAAAGGCGGATGGATGGGTGGGAGGATGACTGAGAGGATGGGTGGGTGAGTAGAAGGGTGGTGGGGTGGGTGGATGGTGGCTGAGTGGGTGAACGGATGGATGTCTGAACGAGAGGGTGGGCGGGTGACGGATGGACAAAACACTAGATAAGTGGGCAGACAGGCTTGCTGCAGTGGGGATGGGAGCTTCACAACTGTAAGTCATTCTGCAAGGCTGCCCTCTGCATGTCTGATGCTAGAACTGGAGTCCTCAGGGCAGGTGGTCAGAAAGGGGAGAGAGACACGGTGAGGGGGGAAAGGACAAGCTGCACTGTGTGGACCCCATTCTTCAGCTGTCCTGGAGAAGCTGACCTCAGGGCGCCAGCAACACGGGGCCATTCATGCGCCCCACGGGGAATGTGGGTCTCTCAGGTTCTCTTCACCAGTATTTCCAGGACGCCCTGTTCCCCACTGTAGTTTATCCCTAAATTCATCTAGGGTTTCTACTGAGTGGGCCACAGAGGGCAATTCCCAGGGGCCCACACCTCTCACTTCCTGTCTGACTGGCCTCTCCTCCCCTCAGTCTCTGGAATTATTACCAAATCTGTACTTTCACAAGAAAAAGAGTTGCTTGGCAAACGGTCTTCCCACAAGTTTCTGCTACAGGTCTTTAATTTTTAAAATGTTGTGTTCCCCTGGCTCGGCCTTGGTCACTGCTGGGCTGAAGAGCATGTGAGGGAGGGCAGAGAACCGGTCTTGAGAAGAAAAAGGAGAAGTCTGGAGTGGAAGGATACTCAGCAGTTAATGTTCTAGAATTTTCCCCACCACACACACATTTAAAAATGGGAAAATCCTGGGAAGTAGTCAACAAACACCCTCCTCCTTCCACTGAAGAAGCAAGCCCCTCCACAGGCCTCCTGCCCACAGCACACCCAAGCCCAGCGCTGGCGGCCTCGACTGTGAAAGGCACAGGGCAGGGCGGTCAGAGAAGAACCTGCCGCAGTCCTGAGCCCCCTGCACGGCCCTGCCAGGTGTGCCAGGCGTGCAAGCCCTGACTGCGCTTCACCTGAGCAGCCTTGCCGGGCTGAGTCTACAGCAACAACCTTGAGGGGAAAGGTGGCATCTGTCCCCAAAGCCGGCATCCTTACCCCCGCCCTCAAGGCAAAGACTCCTCCAAGCGCAGAGTTTCTCCCAAAGGACAGCCTATGCGGGCATTCCAGGAGCGCCACACTCCTGCAGCACCCGCATCACAGTGTGAGCTCAGAGACGGCCTGAAATCCCGGTTACTGGCGATTCTTTTCAGTGGTGGCCTCTCAATGCCTTGCCCAACAGGCCACACCACTCCCCTGGACTTTCGTCTTAGTGGGACCCCCGCTGAGGCCCTGCTGAGGGCAGGAAGGAAACAGGAGCTGGAGATGATGCAGAAACCAGCGCCAAAGGGCCACCGTGCACCTCCTGCGGGCTGGGGGGCCGGCACCGCCTGGACACCCAGGATGGAGGGTGTGACGGCCGTGAGCGGGTGGCCGATGGAATCCTGGCAGCGTGGTGCCCGCATGGCTGGGGCCACGTTTCTGGCGGTTTGAGGAACAAGGCGTCTCCCCACCCACCAAGCGCCTCAGCCGGCCACGCCAAGACTCCGAGGGTACCCCAGGCGGGTTCAGACCTCATGAAGCCGAGCGTTATCAGTGTCTCATCACATTAGCTTCCCACTTGGCCCTCAGCAGCAGAGACCACAAAGTCAGCACTGCATCTTTAAACAGAAACAACAGATTTGGGTTCAATTAAAAATTCCCTAAAATGCAAATTCGTTTGTAAATTTTCCCCTCCTCCTGATGACGCCTCACATGGCTGGTGCAGAAGGAGAGGTGAACCTGTGGCTGGAGGGGAGCAGAGAGAGGCGAACTCCCAGCCGCTGGCCAGAAGCCTCTCTGAGAGCCTCGCCCTTCCTTGCCCTGCTCCCCCACTTCTCCTGAGGGGGCTGGGTCATTCTCCTGTCTCCTCCGTGTGTGACTGATAAATTCAATCACTTTTCTCATCTCAGTCTCACTGAACAATGTTATCTGAAGGGAAACACCAGGATAAAATGAATAATTAACCTCGTCCGCCGACATTCCCGGCTGTCCTGTAATATTGTGATAGTGCTTTCGGGCGCTTTCAGCTCACAGGACACAGAAATTTGATGTGGGGCTCCGATGAAGAATTAAGGTGGCACTTAAACCCCAGGTTCTAGCTCCACAGCCTCTGGCTCAAACCCTCCCGGGCCACAGGCCCACCGAGAAACGCCCATAAGCCGACGGCAACATGTCCTGCAGGCAGGACCCCATGGCTTCACCCCCTCGTCAGCCCACCCGGAGCCCCATTTTTGTGTCTAGCATAAAGATGGGGAAACTGAGGCTCAGTTTGGGGGTAGCTGCCCAGAGTCCTAAACGGGGCACGTAGGACTCCTGGCTCTGACCCCAACTCCGGCCGCCGAGTCTCAGGACTGGTCCAGCGCTGACCACCCCCGATGGGCCAGCTGTCCCTTAGCTGCTCCCGCGCTGGGCTGGGTGCACCCGCGGCCCGCAGTCATGGAACAAACCCGCGCTGCCGGCAGGCGAGGAGGGAAGGTCTCCCCCCTCTGCTGGTGGGGGGGCAAGCAGCCCCTGCCAGTTCATTAGAGACCCCTAATTGCTGAGAACACATTCAGGAAGTATGGTAAATGCAACTTAATTGAGAACTAATTAACTTGTTATAGTTATCTCGTTACATGCCAATTAAATGTCTAAATATTCTTTTCTTCTTGGATAAAGGAATCAAGGAAAAGAAGATGGCGCTGCGCTGGGTCTCCATGGAGAGGGTTCCGGCGCAGGCCTGCGGGCGGCTGCCCTGCCCGGCCCCTCCTGGAGAAGCGGGCGAGACACCGGCAGTGCGTGAAAAGAAGACGCTCCAAGGCAGGGGCAGATTCGGGCGCTGAGTGGATTATCCATTAAATCTGGTATGAAATGGGATTTGGCCTCCAGGGGCCCCTAAGGCTGGAGCCTGGCACACTGTTTTCACACACACACCCCACCCCACTATTTAAGGTCTGGGCTTTGCATCCTTTGTTTGCTTTTAATCTGCCCTTTTCTATGAAAAACCAAGGAGACCTTCCCATCCACCCGTTACCAGCCGTCTTGCCGGGGCAGGGCTCGGCTCAGCCCAGGTAATCACCGGCTCTTCTGTCTCCAACGGCGCTGGCATTTAACTGTCTCCCAGAGAGAAACCCAGGGCGATGGAGCTGCAGACAGTCCTCCTGAGGGCGGAGAAGGGCTAAGTCTCACGCCATGTTGTGCTCTCAGCCATGACGTTCTGACGTTTGTAAGTTATGTCTGTTTAAGTCACCAGAGAAAAGCAAATTCTATTTATTCCTGCCAGAGCCTCAAACCAATATCCGGTGCCGGGAGAAGGGAGCCGGACCCCTTCCCATGCACTGGTCGCCGTGGGAACCGATGGGCCAGTGAGTTTGGGGCCTGACTGGGATTGGTGGCCTTGGCGGGAGGAAGGGCTGATCTGGTTTTTCATCTTAATGAGAAACAGGCCTGGCTGCTTGCAAAGGCTCGGCTTGGGCTTGTCTCCTGCCACCTCTGCGGTCTGACAACCAATAACCTTTCCAAATCTTTCCAACTATCCTGCTGAAGAACGTCCCGGCACTTCATGTAGGGCTTCTGCACCCTTCCATTCCCCCTGTCAGTGCATTCTCCCTCTTCGGGGGCTCACAAACTGACACTCATTGTAGCATGCTGGAGAGAACCCAGAACACAGAAGGCCTGACCCCCAGGGGAGCCGGCTACCTGGGCGATCCCCAAACTGGTCACCAAACCCCCCTGTCCAGAGACATTTCCACAGGAGAACCTAATGGGGTTCCCTAGTTCGGGCCTCTGTGTAGATCACAAGAGAATCCACTGAAAACCAAGAGCTCACCTGGCGGCGTGACAAGGATAAGCCACTTCTTGTAGAGTAGCTTAAGCTGCTGCACATACAGGGGGCTATAAATAACAGTGGGGGTCCGAGATGAAGTCCCAACTTCTCCTCGCACAAAACGAGCGCGACCTCTCTGTGCGTCCCCAGATGCTCTCCTACCATCTCATTCTTCTGGGGTTTTGACACTCATTTTCCTGCCTGGGTTTGGCCACCTGATGTCAGCTGAGCCCCCAGCTCCATTCTGTCCCATTCCAGCATGCGCTGGGACGCAGCTTCCTTGCAGGAAGCCTTGGCTCGCTTCTATTTGCAGAAAACACTCCATCTCTCTCCTGCATTTGCTCAAAGTTCACTTTAAGTACAGAGTATTTATCAGCCGCGTCGCACTGCACAGCGCTGCCGACGTCTCATTACCGGAACGGCTTCTCTCCTCCTTGGCAGGCCCGGCAGCTCGCAGTCTGTCTCGCCCTCATTTCAAGCCCTGTTTTCTCAAGTCAGATGCCTCTGTTCTCAGCGCCCCCCGAGGAGCAGGGGCATCGTCCAGACTCTGCTCCCAGAGGGAGAGAAGGTTTGGGAGAGAGGCAGAAAGAGTCCTCTGTTGATGGCACGTGATGTGTGGCATCAAAGCTCTGGAGGCAGCGGGGGAGCGCCTGGAGAGGGGGGTCAACCTCAAGTGGACCTGCAAGGGCACTGGAGGCCAGGCTGTGAGGCCAGCGGGCCAGGGCACGGAGACAGCGCAGCTGGGGAGCCACCAGGGCCCGGAGCAGCCCCCAAAGGGGCCCAGGGTCAGCCCGGCAGGCTCAGAGCCAGGCAGCCTGGCGCCCCCTATCTCCGCACCCCCACCACCCAGGCCCCACGGTGTGTAACTTCCTGCTTGAGGAAGCCGGTACCCTTGTGCCCGAGTAGCCCAGGGCTGAGCCGCTGCTCCACAGATGAGGGGGACACGCACGGTGCAGGACAGTGTCGCGGCACCCCTGGAAGAGAGAACTCAGGCTCACGTAGAAATCGGCCCGGGCCTGTACGTCCACCACGGGGTCATGCACTTCACTGACAGAGAAGTGTCAGGTGCTCACCAGGACTCAGAAGTGGCGTGAGAGTGTGGTGAGGACGTTTCCATTCTTGCCAACTCTTGTTATTGTAGGTGGTGGGAAACGGGAGTGAACCCCCACATCAGCCTCTCCTGAACCTCAGCGTGCCTGAAAACCGGGGGCCCACGCCAGAGTCTGACGCAGTGGGCCTGGGGGGCCCGGCGTGCCGCACGTGTAACCCGAGAGCTGCCCAAGCACCCAGGGCACCGAGGCCCGAGATGCCAGACCGGGGTGAAGACCGCCCAGGTCAAGCGGCGACAGCCTCTCCCCGACTCTCAGACAGAAAGTAAAGCTCCAACTCGGCACCTACCAAGGACCGCACGCCAGAATTACCGCGAAAGCGTCCTGAAGACACCAAAGCCTGTGCCGCAACTCGAACCGATTAGATGCGACCCCCAGGGCTGAGGCCTGCACTGCGCGTGGCTGCGAAGTGCTGAGTGACGGCGAGCGCCAGTGCTCAAGCCTCAGCGCGTCCCTCTGCTCGCAGCTCTCTGGGCGCGGGAGATGGGCTGGCCAGGCTCGGCTGGGCAGGTTCGGTGTGAGCCGTTCGCCTGACCAGGGCTCCTGGGTCGGCGCGCGGGGCCGCGCCTGGGCAGGAGAGGCCGGGCGAACTGAGCACAGCTAGAGCCTCCGCTCGTGGTGGGCAAGCTCCCACCGAGCCCAGAATCAAGAGGACAGGAAACAATACTCCGCTCGAGGTTCCGGCTCCCAGACCCCCGGCCAGTGAAATCAGCCGTGTGGAGGAGGCTGAGCAGCTAAGACGGGCTCTCCTTCGAAGGGACAGTTCAGGCACAGGCTGACGCATAAACAGGGAGTCGAGCCTGTGTCAAGAAGGAGCCGCCGGGCTACGTATTCGAGTAAGACGTGAGAAGCTGCACCGGGCACTCAGACTACCGAGGAGAGAGAAAATGGCAAGAACCAAGCACGTGTGTTATTTGCACGTTCAGCCCTGGTAGCCGCGACTCACTTCTCACGTTCCGCCCCGCTGGCCCAGCGAGCTCTCTGACCGTTACGCTGTCGGCGCCGCCGGTCGCTGGCCACGAGCCTTGCTTCCATTCCCCTCTGCGTCTGGGCTCTCCCAACACACTTCACAAATTTCATGCGCACCCCCCCACACCTGAGGTCCCCCGGAATGTCCCCGCTGTGACCCTGACTTGAGAGCAATAAAATCAGAAGGCTGCCCCCCTTGTCCTCCAGACCAAATTCCTGTTAACTCAGCCCCAGTGAAACCAGCAAGGAAGGGGTAGTATCGCTCCCCAGGTCAGGCGCGGCCACCCCGGCTCAAAGTCAGGGCCAATTGCTCAGCCACTGGCCCTCCCTTTGGGGGCCACTCTCCCTCAGCCTCTTCCTCCCTAAGTTGCCCTGCACAACCCATCCTCTCTGTGTTTCCCCAGCTGGAAAAAGAGGACTGGGAAGGCCGTGTCCTTCCTCTTCTGGCCGTGCGCCCACAGGGTCACGCAGCCATGCGCTGGACCACCAGTGGGCAGGAAGGAGCTGTCGCCACCTGCAGGGTTGGGAACCACTGAGACCAGGGCTCCTACAGCCCCAGAACAAAGGCTCGTGGCCCTGATGGAGCAACCGCTTACCGAGTACGCCACCCCCCCCCACCCCACACACGAGGAGCTGTAGCATGTGTGCCCTGGGCACAGAGGGGGCAGATGATGTGCCCCGGCACCACCTGGAGAACAGACAGGCTCCCTTCACCTGGCACCAAAGCTCCTTCTCTCATCGCTCCCTGTGGTCTCCCCAGACCTGAGTGCCTGGGAGGGTGGCGTGGAGATCATGCACCCACCCACCCTCCCCCTAACCAACAGGCCCTGCACAGCCGCCCGGCCTCCCCCTGGGCCGTTGGCCCCATCCGCTCCCCTCTTTGCCCTGTGCCTGTCAAACTGGCCCCCTGAATGCCCCTGAAACACACCAGGACTTTCCAGCCTTTGCCCCGCCCTCCTCTGCCTGGCTGCCCCGTCTGGGGGGAGCATCCCATCGGCCTGTAACTGTCCTGGCGTTAGCACCGAAAGTGCCATTCCCAGGAAACCCCCCAAGCCAGGGCAATGGGAAGGCCGCCCCACCTGTCAAATAGTCTCCTGGCGGACACCTGGTGCCCTCTGGTCTGCTCTGCCACCTGCCTGGGGAGACCTCTGAGGCTTTGGAAACAGCCGTCCAGCTTCTCTTGCTTTCCTCACTTCCCGCGCCTCCAGGCCACCTTTCCTGGGAGGTGTGACGTCTGTTCTGTCTCCTCCCTCCACACAGAGCCTGGAGACCTAGACTGTCCCCTCCCGGAGGAGGGCCACCTGCAGGCGCCATCTTGCAGGGGTTTTCCACTGGACTAACTTTGGGTAAACTGCACCGGTGTGGACTGGCGCTCCAGTCCAGCGGGGGCGCACACCCACTCTCCCACACCCCAGCAGCCGTGCGCCGGGAGTCCCCGGAGCGGCGGCCGTGCCCACATCACGGCTCCCTGGGCACAGACCGGATTGTGGAGACGCTGCGCCAGGGCAGCAAGCGCGGCCATCGGCTCCTTCCGCTGCCGTGTGGCCCCCGTGGCCCGCGGACTGCGCAGGCCGAGAGGCGCAGCGTGCGAGAACCGGGTACCGCAGGGCGCGCCCCGCCATCTTAGTGAGTGGCACCCGCGTAGAGAAGGCCCTGGAGGCGCTTCTCCCGGCTCTCTCCTCAGAGTCTGTGAAGGGTAGAGGCGGCACCGTGCTCCAGAAACGAGGAAACTGAGGGACAGAGCGAGCAAGAAAATCACAGCCACTGGTGAGGGCGGGAGGTAGCTGCAGACAGGTGTCTGACCCGAAAGCCTCGAGTCTTCTCACTGCGAGCCGCCTCCAATCTCACCGGCGGTGCAGAAATTTACAGACATAGCGTGACCGTGATAACCCGCAAACATTCGCGTTGTAGCAGTTCATAAAAAACATGATGCAAGTGTAAATGTATACATCCTCAATCTTTACGTTGTACGTTTTCACAGAGGAAAAAGCTTACTGTAAACCGAAAGGATGGGGTGTTTCCCGTTAGTAGTGGATTTTAAAGTAATTTTAAAATTAATTTCCAAATAAATATTACTTTCCAAATATGTTTTATGCTTTTTAAAAAAAAAAGTCAACGTGTCAAGTGTTTAGTCAAAAGTCAAGTGTTTAATCAAAGGAAAAGTGGCGGCCTCGCTTACTTGTGGTGAGGTGGGAGGAGACTGGTCCTCTCGGGTTTCAGCTTCATGTGGGCGTTCCACGGCTGGAAGGGAGAGAGAAGGGGTAGAGAACAGAAGTTGTCTTCCAGGCAAGAATTTGGAGGTGGGGCAGAGAAAGGGTGAGGCTGGGCAAGGTCTTATGTGGCATCAAAATGGGGCTTCAGCGACCGGGGCCAAAGACCTGGGATCAGACCACCTTCCGAGAGTACCCAAGCAGGCTGCAGGAAAGGAGGCCAAGAGGCCTCTGGAGGGAAGGTGAAGCATCAGTTCCGTGCTCAGTCCCTTGTGCTAACAAGGAGAGACAGTCAAGATCCGTTTTCTTTTTTTATACTGTCTTGAGTCTGATGAAATCCTGGAGTAGTTCTCAGCCTGGCTCAGTCTTCAGATGTTTTGACAAACATACAATCACCCTTGAAAAATTCTGTCTGCACTTTCAACCAAGTCTATTTTTCAAAAGCAAAAAATGTGGAATAGCGACAGAACTTCTCCATAAAGGGACAGCCTATGGTTGAGGATTTTAAATCACTTCTAGTCATTTCTGTAAACTAGTTTTCTAGAACCCAGAACCACGTGTGATCAGTGCGCTTTTGTGGATGATGAACTTATTGATTGTGGACTGCTCTCTTTCAAAGGAAGAGAAATCACTCTCTTCGAACAGTGTCCTCACGACGTGTTTAAACACCAAAATCAATCCCAGAAAGCATTACAGATTTCTCAGGGCAATTTGCAGAGCCTTTGTTATTTTTATATTTTGTTGTTGTTGTTGTGATTGTTATTTCACCGTTATTGTGTGATATTTTAACAGAAAAGCATGATGGAAATCATAGATCATTCTGGAAAGATAGCAGAATGCCCTGGAATGAACATGAGAACTGAAGTAGATAGACATGCGTTGAAACTTAGTCAACTCAGGCGAAAATAGTATAAACTTAGTCAGCTCTTAACAAAATACCTAGACTGGGGGCTTACACCACAGACACTATGTTCTCATCGTTCCAGAGGCTGAAGTTCCAGATCAGCTACCAGCACAGTCAGAGTCTGGTGTGGGCTCTCTTCCTGGCTTGCAGATGATGGCGTCCTGACTGGTCTTCATACGGGGGAAAGCAAGAGAGAGCAAAGCTGCTGTCTCTTTTATAGGGCACTGAGTCCACCAGGAGGCCCCACCTCATGCCCTCATCTAACCTTAAATGTCTCCAAAAACCATTACATGGGGGGGGGGGGTACTTCAACCTGTGAACTTAAGGAGGACAGTCACGTTTCTGAATCTCGGTTTTGTCATATGCAAAAGTGGGCGTGTGGGGCAGCCATCCACATGAAAGGGACTGACGTATGTTAAAACCTCCACAGACTTTAAGAGGTACCTCAGAAGTGTCCAAAATAGGTTCTTGGCAAACCGCGTTCTCCATAGCACCTTCTGCACAGGTATTGAGGGCAGAGCGGCTTCTGTTAAGGCGCCCTTCCATCTGGTTCTCACCTTGAGAAGCCAGGACTTCACAGTGCACCATTTAAAAACCACTCACCTGGCGTAGCTCTCCCGAGCCCGCTCGGTGGCAAGGGGCAACCCCACCCTCTCTTCGGGGGACCACTAACACTCATGAGGAAGCTGTCACAGGTCAGGCAACCCTGGACTCCTGAGGCCACATCCACACTCCCGAGACAGGTTCCTCTGCCTCCGCACCGCCCCTACTCCCAGTGCCTGTGTCCTCTCCCCCACGCCAGTGCCACCATCCTCACCCAGTGGCTGCCTTGGAGCGGTTCTCAGTCCCCTTTGACTGGACCCATCTGCAACCCCCAGCTCGTGTGTATTTGCCCAGGCTTCCCAGCTTAGACACACTTCCTGGGTTTAGGAGTCTTCTTTATTCTCAAGGAGTTGTCTCCTGGGTTAGAATGTGTGATTCATGCAGTTTGCATTCCTCAGTGTCCTCCCATGTTGCCAAAGACAGAATTCTGACTCCCAGTTCCCACCGAACCATAAGCAAGAAGCTTTATGTCATCACTCTCTTCTTTATTTCCTCCTCCTGCGGGTTTCCCTGGGACTGTGGCATGGGCAGAATGTCCCTCGTGAGTACATACGGGGTCAGTGGTGGGAGCTGGGGATGAGGGTCCCCTCGTCTGCCGGGCGGTGCCTGCACCTGCGGGATGAGGCTGTTCTGAGGTGGCGGCGGCTCCGCCAGGCAGGGGAAGCCCGCTCCTGAAAGTCAGCCTGAGGCCGGGGCTGAGCTCGGGCCCTGCCTCGTGGGGCCCCTTCCTTGGTACTGACTTTTCACTATGTGGGCAAACAACGTGTCTTCCCTTCATCCGAATGCATGTCCACGTCCTGGCACAGAACTGCCCCCGCCCCCGATACCAGGGAGACCACATTCACCCTAAACCCATAAGCAGTCCCCACCGCACTGGACGGTTCACAGAAACAGCACAGAGAAAGCTCGCTCTCCTAGCATCAAAGAATTTGCACGTAAAACAACAAAACGCCTTTTGCCCCCACCCAGCAGGCCGCAGCGATCAGCAAGGGGGTGCCGCCCAAGCAGCGGAGGGTGGGGGGCAGCAGCTGCGGGGCGAGGACAATGGCAGAGCCCCTGGGCACAGCGTGAGACAGTGAAAGGGATCCCTGATGCTGCGAGGGAGCCCCACGCTGGCCCAGAACACCACGCCAGGACCCTGGGAGCGCCGTGGGGGAAGACCCCCCGGGGTTTGCCTCCGCTCCAGAAAGTGACCTCCCGAGGGCACCCCGCTACTGGGCAACTATCCGGTGACCCAGGGCGGGAATATGAAAGTCTGGCCTTGTCCACACAATGGGGGAAACTGAGGGGCAAGACACAGTCTGGAGTTTCCCATGTGCTGGGGCGGGCTTTCATGAGGCGCCCATAACAACCGGCTCCACCCTCGGTCCAGCTCTGCGTCCATCCTCCTGGCCACGTGAGCAGCATGGAAACAAGCACCCGAACCCATGCCCGGAAGGACACACCGTCCAGGCGGGAGCTGCGGTCAGGAGACAGTCTCCAGCTGTCAGCATCTTGCAGCGGTGTCCCGGGGACAGACAGCGGCTTGCCCAGCGGTCACCCCCTTCACGTACTGGCTGCCAGGGCAAGGCCACCCAGGCCTGACCATCCCAGCTCTGCTCAGGACACATCTGATGGGCCGCACGCCAGGGCCCCCAGCCCCACCCCGTGGCATGAAGCTCACCACCCTGCACCCCAGGGCAATTTCTCCTGCAGATCCTGTGCGGCCCCCTCCTTTTCACAGTGTTTGTTCCTAACAAACCTCTTAGCACCCAAGCTCTGTTTCAGTGCCTCAGTCCAGAAAACCTAAGCTGCAACAAAGAGAAGGGAAAAATGTGAATTAAAGTCAGCCCAAGTCACAGCCCCCACCGCAAAGAGAGAGCCTGTGTCAGAGAGGTGATAGCTCTGTCGTAAGTACCTGAAATCAGCCAAATAAAAGTAAGCTGTAAAGCTGCCCTTCTGTTTATGCAATGACAGTGTCAAAACCTCACTTTTTTCATGAGAATAAAATATAAAAGCCTGCCAAGCTCACATCGACGTGATCTGTAGCTCCCAAACAACTTAAGAATGATTCATTTATGCCACCCAGACATACTGATGTCCCATATTTTGCAGGCTAGCTCTCAGGAACTCTTACCCTAGGCATTAATTAGCTGCTATTATAAACCAAATAACCACACTTTTTTTTTTATGCGTACAAGAGCTGGGATACAGGCCAGAGTTGAGGGTGAGAGGATTCACCAGAGACAGAGTGGGGCACAGAACAGGCAGATCGACTGAAACACACTGCTGAGGGAACAGCGGGAGACAGGAGAGGTCTGCTGTGCCCTGGGGGTCCCCTCCCTGGCCGGGGATCGAACTCGTGCTGCAGTGGCTGCGGAAGACCGACAGTGTGGCGCTCAACCCCTTGCGCCACCAGGGAGGCCCTAACCACACATTTTGTGGACTAAAACAATGCACAGTTATATCTCGGTTTCCCTGGGTCAGGAATCTCGCCAGGGCTTCAGTGGATTCTTTTTGTAAAGAGTTCTTCATGGCTGTAGTCAAGGTGTGGTCAGCCTGGCCAACATCTGTCAGCCCAACATCTGTCAGCCCAACATCTGTCAGCTCGGAAGAACCAACTCCCAAGCTCGCCCAGCTGTCCTTGGTGGGGTTCTGTTCCCTACAGGCTGGCCAGCTGAGGGCCTCAGCTCCCCGGTGGGCCGTCGACTGGAGGCCACACTGAGTACCTGGCCACGTAGGCCCCTCAACATGGCAGCTGACGTCATCGAAGTGAGTAAACCCAGAAGGCGAGAAGAGAGGCGGAGAACAAAAGCTACAATCTGTGAATGGAGTCAACAGTGCCCTCAATGTCACTGTACCCCACTGTCTAGAAACAAGTTGCACATGAGAAGAGGATTACACAAAGCTGCGAACACCAGGAGGCTGGCATCGACGGGCACCGCCCTGGAAGATACCACGTTAACGTGTCCACGTTTATGTTTGCAAAAGTAGGATCGTATTGTTGTGTCACCATCAACTTACTGAAATGCAAATCAACTTCTATATACATGTCATCTTCTTGTGATTGTTAACGCTTGCAGAATATTCACTGAAGAGTCAGGACAGGATTTAGTCAGAAACTCCTCTTGTCAGGATTAGGTTGTTTTCAATTTTTCATTCCTATGACCGATGGTGTTACGAACGTCCATGTATCTAAACACTTCCACACTCGTTTATTTATTTCCTTAGGAACAAATTCGAGCAATGGGTGGAATTGTTGAAAACTATGCTCTTGTTAAAGACTTTTGTTAGCGTTACAAGACGTGTGTAACCGTCTCTATCGACGGACTTGGTGGGTTAATGAGAGGCCTCCATTTCTCCCTATAAATCAAACCGTTGCCCCGGGGCTGATGAGCGGGAAGGAAAGCCCCCCGCTGGAGGGTCTGCACACTTCCGTTCTCAGGGACCACCGCCCACCCCCTACAGTAGGACCCTGGTACAGCAGGGTTCCACTGTATCAGCAAGTTGCCCCCCGGAGAACTTGTTCTGATGCTCCTGGGGAACACAGACAGTAGTACCCCATTTATGAGAAGCTATCCTGTGAGCAGGTGCTGACCCGGCCTCAGTGGAGTACAGACAGTCCGGGCACTCTTCTTATTGACCATCTGGGTTCCTTGGCAGTCCAGTCTCAGATGCCCCTGTAGCCAGGCAGAGCGGAGCGTGTGCACCAGACGACAGGGGAAGCCGCAGGGAGTGGAGGGTTCTCGAGAACTGGGACGTCTGTAGCCCTCTAAAAGCCTTCAGATTCCAAAACACTTCACCGCTGTGCTGACCCAAGAAAATGTTTTTGTGCTCAGATTCCACTTGGACTATGAGTTTATTATCCATGATGGACACTTGAGAAACAGCTCAATACGGTGGAAAATAGTTATTGCCTCTGAACAGGGAACAAGGCTTGTCTCTGCCCTCAGCCCAGCCAACAGCTCCCCCAGGCCACCCAAAAGCAGAAGCCTGTGCTACAGAAACAGCCAGACAACTGAGCCAGGAGGACACCAGACGGACCCAGAGCACGAAACTAAAAGCCAGGTGTCCCAAGAACATCGAGGGAGCGCGGACCGGCTGGCGCAGTGCGGCTCCCGCTGGCAGCGGGCTTTCTGGCTCCCAGACCTGGAGTGCTGGAGACGCATTTACAAACACACCCACACCCGCCGCGAGTCCCAGTGGCCTCCACTCCGCGTCCCCAAGGACCGGCTACAGGAATCCATTAAGTTAATGAGGGGCTGGGCGCAGCTCTATCTGTGCAACATGTGACAAGCGTCACCCGTAATTGAATCATGGATCTTTGGTAAAGACTCTGGGGAAAAGCCTGGCTTCTGTTCATTGCACAACTCCCAGAATGCTGAGGACAGGGACGGGCGCCTGCGGGCCACGGTGCTTAATAATCACCTCGGCGCGGGGCGGTGAGGGCAGGACGCGGGCCCGCGGCACCGGCCCGCGCGGGAGGAAGCGGGTTTCTCCCCCACACGGCTTCTCGGGGGCGGGGCGTCGGGGAGTCAGGTTCTGGGTCTAATGCGTGTCAGGGCAACCCAGGAAAGTGGGAGCATTTCCAGTTTTAACCTCTCAACTACACAGCCGGCATCGCACGTCTGTCCTGCAGGCGGCCCGCCGGCCCAGTGCAAGCCATCGATCTGTTATCGCTTTTCATTATTGATCACCGGAAGACTTGTCCGGACTTATCTTCTCCGCAAGGCTACACGGGCCAGTAAGAAAGGGCCCTCCGCACAGCTCCGTGGGGGCCACGTCCCCCTCCCCTCGACCCGTTCGCCTCAATCACGGATTTCCAGAGGTTCCTGTCTACGCTTCGTCTCTATTCCAGCACGTGGTGATTGCCACTGGCTTGTGCGCGCCAGACTCAGGCCAACTAGGAAGGCCTAGTCCTCCAGGAGGAGATGTCCTGCTCCTCTCACCCCCGGGGCTTCTCTGCCGAGGCCCCGCCCAGCCCCTTCCCTGCCCCGCTCCGCACCTCCCCTCCTCTGCAAGACGCCACCTCCGCACAGCGCCACGTGGCGGCTCCCCTGGGCTGTCCCGGGAGACAACTGGGCTGGAAGGGCGCATGGGAGGGAGTGGAAAGGGCCAGGGCCCACCGCGTAGCAGAAATCCGATGGCTGATCCAGGAAGAAGAAACCCCTCCTTTGTGAAACGGCCCATAAATTCACAAGTTGAATGAGCGCAGAGTGAGGATTGATTCTGCTGAGACGATTTTACAAACATCAAACTATACTCCTCTCTGCGTTCTCCGCTCAAAATACCTTTTATCGGATTTTGTCAGTGGCCGCGGGGGGTGGGGGTGGCGGTGGCGGTGGCGGTGGTGTGTGTGTGACTGTCGAGTGGTCACACTCCCTGTGGGGACCCTCGCTTTGCTGGCTACTGAAAGGAAAACGAAAATGGCTTTCTGTTATCTAGCAAATGATGATGGATCATCAATATTATCGACACGTGAGACCTGATCCTCTCAGCGGCCGCAGTGCCTCGCATCGCGGGTTCCTGGTTCACACAAAGCTTTTCCCTCTCAAAGAGCCGCTGCCCGCTGCAGGCTGGGTTCTCGCTGGCACTCTGCCACCTGAAGCAGAATCAAGAGCGTTGTTCTCGCCTTTATCTACGCTTTGGAAATGACAACAAAAACGTCTGCCTGAGACGCAGCGAATTCCACCCCATTGTTATTTCCGGTGAACTCGATGTGGAAGTGGAGAAGTCCTTCTCCTGCCGGCTTCCTCTTTGCCATGGATTTCCTCACGCCACACGTGCCCCGGTGGAGCCGCAGTGAGCACAGTTCTGCTTGTGTTCTTCCCTTTTGGCCACACCTCTGCCCCCGGCCAGCAGCCCCCCTCAGAGCACCGGGGCCTGCAGGGAGGACTCTGTCCTCGCCACTGGCAGACACAGGTGCAGGAGGGAGGGGCTGCCGTCCCCTCTGCTGGGCCTGCAGCCAGAAGAGAACTCCTCCTTTGAAATGAACGAGTGTCACCAGGGCAAAGAAAAGCTTTCTGAAGTGCAAGAGCCACGAAGTCAGCCACCCAGGTGGGGGAGGTGGGAAGAAAGTGCTGGAAACATGGCCGGTCCTGCTGGAAGGGCAGGTGGAGCCCTTTGGAAACCACCAAACAAGTATTACAAAACTCCTCCCGCTGAGCCATTTGCTGGGGGGTCGTTTGCACAGAGGAAAGGGAGAGAGGATGACCTGGTGAAGAGAGCCCCCCAAGTCTTCTCACTGTCGTGCGTTCACCTTCCTTTCCAGCCTCCCCACCTGTCAAGTAGTGGGAAGCTGGACGTGAGCAGGCAGGTGCCGCCGGTAAGCTGAGTCCTGCCGAGGATCTCCTGGGACCTGGAGAGCAGCAGGCGCCTTCCTGGGCCGCTCTCGATGCCAGACCTGGCTTTCCCCCTTTGGAAGAAAACCGAAAGGTCACACTGGCTTTCCTGTCCCCTCCGGGGCCCTGGGTGCTGCTATTTTGGAAAAACTACGTGTCATTTCTCTGACTCAGTGTGGAATAACTTAAAGCCTCAGGGAATGAGCCAACCTACTGCCAGTGACGTTGGACTAGAGGCGACAGCTGCTTCCAAGGCCACGCGGGGAAATTTACTAAACTCCCTTCGGAGCAAATGAGTGAAGCAGCACTCGCTGGTCACCGCGGCAGATTTCCAGAAACCTGCATCAAAGCTATGGCTGGGGGCTCAGTTACTGACCAAGGACTCAGAAGCAAATAAATCCTAGTTATCACCAACAATAGGTTGGCATGAAGCAGGTACACAGCCACAGATCTCTGTAATCATTCCGAATTGTTGAAATTTGGTAAACATTTACTTGAGGCTTCAATTATAAGTGGGATTCCAACGTGCCATCGAGAAAATTTGTAATAGAAATCATGCGATGCCGCTGGGTCGTGAAGATAGGCTTTCCCCCAAACACGTTAACTGCAATAAACGTTAAGTGGTAAGAGCCCTCTTAGAGTTTGGAAGAGTTTGGGTTTTACAAGTCTCTATTTTTATGCTTTCCAGGAAACTGAAATGGCCACTTTCTTCTTCATCTCGAAAGATCTCTTCCTAGCAAACGAGAGGGTGTTTCAAGATGCCGAGTCGTCACACCGCCGCTTTCAAGGGGCGTGTTATTCTTCTCGAAGGCTGCTGTACACGTGGGATGGCTTACAGGTCCGGCACGGCCTCTATTTGTGAGGATTTGCAGAGGAAGCAGGTCTCGGTCATGATCCTCAAGTCGCTCTCCCCCTCCGCCCTCATTCGAACACAGCCTCGTCTTCACTGCCTGCACAAAACCACAGACCGCAGGCTGCTCTGGCCTCAGGAACACCAGGGAAACACCCATGTGGGGCTGGAGCCACCTCCTTTCCCTCCACAAGACTCTCTGAGTCTCCCTTTGCTCTGAGCGGTAGGACTTGGCTGCAAGGTGGTGCCTTCACCGAGAAGTCCAGGTTAGGGATGGTGGGGGAGCAGCAGGGCAGAAGGATGAGAGGAGGCGGCCGTGAAGCCTCTCCAAGGCCCCCAACGCCTTTGGGCAAAGCGTTCTAGGCTGAGCTTCCTTCATTGGAAATTGCGATGTGAATATTAGGTAGATGTTTCCAAGACATCAAAGGGAGGCTGGAAATTGTTTGCAAAACCAATTTTCTTTACTAAATATGTATGTTTCTATTGGGCGACTGAGAAAGAATATTAAACTCTGGCAGAAAAAAAAAATGCCGTGCAGAGAAAACAGGCACAACAAATTTTAATAACTTTTTCCTGATTACAGAGTAATTTATGATTACCATGGAAAACATACAAAACAGGAAAATGTGGAGGAAAGTAAAGATCATTCCAAGTTTCACCCTCCACAGAGAACCACCGCTCACTTTCCACGTGTGCAATAGTCTGGGTTTTTGCATCGTCCTAAATAAAACACCAAAGCCCCCGTGGAACGAGCACTTGCGTCTTGCTGGCGCCCTACTGAGCACGGAAAATGCAGTATCTTGTTCACTCCGATGGGACTCATGAGCTAAGTATTATCTTCACCCCTGAATATCAAGGAGGCTGAGACCGAGAAATCAAGCTCACACAAAAGGCTGAGTTCTGATCGGTGACCTTTGCGAGCTCCAAATCAACCAACCCGGAGTGGCTGGGGGCCGGCACCGTCGCTGGGGGGCTGGACACAGCGGCCCACGCCGAGAAAGGCGCAGAAGCCGGAGACCGGGAAGCAGAAACCTTTAGAGCAGTTTGACATTTTCGACGTCCATGCGTGTGACCGGAGACTCCCTCCGATGATGAGGGCCGGCGCCCCCACGAGCGACCAGCAGCCCGTGCTATTGACCGCACACTGCGAAAAGCAGCCCCAGCCGCGACCCAGAGCTGCGAGGAGCACCGCCGCCGCCCCTGTGTGCAGGCAGGCGTCACTCCGCTCGGGGAGCTCAAAGACCACGAGACGGCTGCGTGGGAGAGACAGGTTCTTCCTCGTTCCCACGGGGCGCGCGGCGCCAGCAGGGCCACCCAGAGGAGCACCAGGGCCCGAGAGGGGCCGGAGCAAGCAGGAAGAGAAGGCGGGCAGAGCCTGCGTTGTGATTTCTATGGGGAGGAAAGGATGGCAGCTCCGGACTGGTGCTTGGGTCATTTCAGCAGCTCTGAGGCGCGGGGGGCCCAAGGGCCTGGCGCTGACCATAGGGCGGTCAGACAGCAGGACGGTGGCCCAGCGCGAGAGCCCCACCAAGGCGGTGCCGGGGTGTGAGCCAGACGGGCTGGTGTGCAGGAGAGAAGCGCACTCCCTGGCAAGTTCTTCACTATCGTTGGGCTAACCAGCCCTGGGAGGGCACGTTCCCATCCGCAGAGACTCTGACCGGTGTCAAGGCATGGGAATGAAGACGCCCGCTTCACACGAGCGCTGTGCAGCTGCCCGAGGGCAATGTCAGTGCAACCAAGGGATTGCACCAATCAAGCTGCGAAGACACAGAGGTGTGGCGACGGTGACCGCAACAGCAGAGCTCCGCAGCCCCGACCGTCGCTCCGGCTCAGCGGGCCAGGGCGGGTCCTCTCTGCACACGCTCCTCTTAGGCCGGGCTAGCGAGGACTCGTGAGCAGAGCTTGCCCGAGACAGGAGAGGAAACGCCCGTCCTGGTCTTCATTCTCTTGTGTCCGTCCCTTCCTCCGTGATAGACTTCCCGGCTGGGCACCGACGGGCAGGGCAAAGGTGTGCTTCCAGCTTCCTTTGCAGCTAGGTGCGGCCACTTCTCAGTGTTCTGGATGAAGCAGTGTACAAAGTATGGTGAGGCAGGTTTCTGGAAATTTCCTTTGTCCTTTATCTTCTCTTCCTCCATGCTGTTGCTTGGAACCCAAATATGACAGGCCACGAGGAAAGGGCCTCGCACTAGGGATGGCGGAGAGGAAAGCTGAAGGCACTGAACGCTGAGGATGCGAGGGAATGCCCTGGCCGAGTCGGGCCGGGGGCACCTGGGGACTGGCACGTGAGAGAGAACGTCAGTGTTGAGTACGCCACTGGCCTGGGGCAAACTCTCAGCTCAGCTAACACTCTTGCAGCCAAAACCCTAGTCTCGCGATGCTCCACAGTTCCCCAGCTGGCTCTGGAAGGCTGACTGCAGCGGGAAGAGAGGATGTCAGGCACGAAGACCCCATTTGAGGCAGCAGAGTGGTAGAAGAGGCTCCCTGGGGCCTCCCTGGTGGTGCAAGGGGTTGAGCACTGCACTATGAAGCATCGGCAGCCAGGGCAGCACGAGTTCGATCCCCAGCCAGGGTCGGAACCCACATGACGCAGCAGACCTCTCCTGTGTCACCTGCTGCTCCCCTCAGCAGTGTGTTTCTGTTAATATGCCTGCTCTGTGCCCCACTGTATCTGGTGAATCCTCTCACCCACCCCCACCCCCGCATCTCTGGCCTGTACCCCAGTTCTTGTGTGCATAAATAAATCTTAAAAAAAATAAAGAGGCTTCCCGAAGAGACATTTTACAAAACCCACGTGGGACCTGGGGGCAGGAGACCGTGTCTGCGCTGCGCACCTGTGCGTTGACCTTCCGGTGAATGCTGCGTGACCTGGCGCCCAGGCCTGCTGGGGTCCACTTCGAGACGGCCCCCGTGTGCTCACGGGATGGTGACCACGCAGCCTCCTGCCCATGGAGCCCCGGGGCCCGTGCTGGCTCCCCCAGAGCCGCCGTTACGGTCTGTGGACTTACAGGTGCTGGCTGGGTTCTGCCACGCGAGACAGTGTGGGGCCGAAGAGGAAGGAGGTGACTACTCCTTGTGCATTTGCCATCTCAATGAAGGGTCATGGAAAGCGAAAGGAAGAGGTGGCGGCAGGAAATGAGACGGAACCTAGCCGGGATGGGGATGGCCGAGCCCTCTGCCCTCAGCTGTGGGAAGTCTCCCGGTCTCCAGGTCCCTGGGGCTTTGCGTCTGTCAAAGTCTACTGAGCCCCAAGCTCCACGGGCACGCAGGCCCCTGCATCGTTCCAGAAGCACGCAGGTGCCGGCAATCCTGGGTAAGTGAGAGGGTGTACAGGCATGCCATCTCCGCCTAGCCTTCCTCGACAGAGGCTGAGAAAGACTGAGTCAAGAAGGGAGGCACAGGGCCAGCTTGCTGGGCTGTGGGGGACATCAGGCTGACTCTGGGTGCCAGCGGGCGTGTTGACTCAGAGGTCATCGGGACACTCTCAGTGAAGCACTGGTGACCGTCACGAGGGACATTCCTTTTCCTTTATCTTGGCCACCTGGTCCCTGACCTCATGCTCGGGTTCAAAACCACTTTTAATCCTGTGTGAAGCATTAAGGAAAAATCCCAGCCAAGAAGTCCAACCCTCTCCCCTCCCCGTCCCCTCTCTCCTCCAACTCACGGTGGCCTTCCAGCCTGCCCCTCGCAACATTCTCCTGCTGATAACCCCAGAAACATTCACAGCAGTTGCCTGGGATGTTTCTTTTCTTTCTTGGGCTAATATACAATTTTGCTATTTACAAAAGCTCCAAATGGAATGCAAATGTGCCCTGTCACTTTTCCACATTGTTACCGGCTCCGATTCTGACTTTGAAAGGGGCAACCTTACATTTGTGAGAACATTCAAATTTAGTGTAATTTCAGGCGAGACTGTGGCTCTCTGTTACTGAGGTGCAGAAACGCAAAAGCCTGCCAGTCCCCCCTCCGACTGTGATCCCTGAGTCCTTACACACCCCGGAGGCGTCACAGTGCCCGTCCCAGGTGACGGAAAAGCAAGGCGCGGCCTTCTCGTTTTGTTTTTAAATTTCCAAATTGCTCTGTGAGGGAGTTCAGGGTTGGATGTTGGGAACTAGGTCAGAATGTGCCACAAGAAATTTATTTTTTACTATTAAGGTTAAAAAAAAAGGCGGGCGGACAGGGTTAGCCTCATTCCACAGGGAAAGAGGAAACGGAGCCCGGAGCTCAGTCTTGCCAGTAATGGGCGTGCGCAGTGCAAAGACAAACTTGCTCCCTGAATCCTGACTCTGCAGAACTGAGATGCAGGAGATGCAGTGAGACCCACGGGCAGCGCCGCTCACACCTGCATGGAGGGTCCCCGAGTGCCGGAGGGACTTTGGCGACCCCTCGCCGCTGGACGTCACTGGGCCACGCTGACCACTGAACTCGAGTCCCTGCTCTGCACCGGCCGTCTTGAGCACGTCAACCCCTTGGAGCTTCGGCGCCTCCAAATGCAACCTGGAGGCGGCATGCCAGACTTCTTGCCGCTCCCAAGAAGTCATCTCCAGGGTGCTTTCTGACTCACCAAGCCCAGGGTGGGTATCGGGGAGGGGCCTGGATAGATGTGTAAATGCGAGGTACAGGTTGTCAAAAGCCGCCTGATGGTCGGGTGGACCCCAGAGCCCTTCAGGGCTCTGTGGAGCTCTTGCTCCTCTCACCCTCATTAGCACACAATTCCCGGGGCCTTAGTAGAGCCTGGAGAGCTAAAATGCTCTACTAACTTGAGTTAAAATGTTAACGAGTGGGAATGACTTCTAATTTGCTGCCACTCCCATACAACGCCTGCCTTTTAACCCAAGCTTTCACTGACTTGGCCTAGAGGAGTGATTAATGTGGGGCCTTCCAGGTCCTTGGAAAACCAAGGCTTTCAACAAGGTGTCAGGACGGTGGGGCGGGAAGGGGACTGAGCCACGTGAGCATCCAAGCAGCAGCTTCCGGTGTCACAGGTACGGCACTCGCTGCCACCCCCATCATCCTTCCCCTTTGCAGTAGCTGGGAGCAAACCCAGTTTTCAGAGGCAGCTGCCCGGAGTCGGGACTGCACGCTGTCCCCTGCAGCCCCGACCCTGCGGCCACCAACCCAGTGCTCACAGGCTGGGCCCGCACTTCTAGCACCTCCAGCAAGCCCGTCACCAGGAGTGTGAGCACAAAGAGGCCTCCGCAGGAGGACACCCGCTCTTCCAAGCAGGTGCTGCCAACGACATTGCTCTCCGGGTTTGGTTAGCAGGTTCACGCTAAAAGGACTGTTCGATGCATTTCCACTTTGCCCAGCCACTCAAACGACTCGTCCCAAGAGGGCCCAAAGGAGGACGGTCCCGAGCCTGGGGTAGCCACATGGGTCACCTAACAGGAGCCGGAAAGAGGTTCCGTTGTAACAGTGTCTGCAGCCACGAGGTCTGCCTGGCCTGGGCTGATTAGGACCATAGCAGCCTCCTCCCGATGCCCTGCACAGTAAGAGCATGGTTCGTAATGCAGCAGAGGGCCACAGCCAGGCCCTTCTTGCTGTCTAGAGTGATCGTGCCTTGAGTGAATGTGGTCGGGTCAGAAGCTGCCGGAGCCCACAGCTGGGTGGGAGCCCATCCCACCCATGTGCGTCGCCCCCTGACCAAGCCACTAGGGGGCAGGAAACGTCTCTCTCCTCTTGTGATCTCTGGCTCCCAGCACAGGGTAGGTGCTCCATAAATGTCACCTAGTGAAAGATGAGTGATGGAAATAGCGAGCCCCGTAACGTGTGCCATGTCCCTACCTCCCCTTAGCCCCACACCCCAACCTGCACCAGAAAACACCACAGAGCAAAAACAAACTCAACTCCTAAGTCACCCACCCAGCGAGACCCAGGGTAAGATGGAAGCACTCAGAGAATGTGGTGCAGGCGCAGGCAACAGCTGCTGGGGTCTCCACCGCCTTGCAGGGCCAGGGAGCGTGACTCCCAGCGTGCTGCTCCACATTACAAAGTCTCCCCCAGGAGCAGAAAGTGGGGTCTGGAGCAGCTGCGGGGGAAGGAGCAGGGGAGCAAGGACCTTGCAAGGGGCTGGGAAAGCAGTGTGCAGACGTGTCCTCCTGGGAAAAGGCAGCTGCACCCCACATTCAGAGCCTTCCCATCTCTCCGCTTGTCTGTGTGCTGCTCCCCAGGCAGAGCGATGGGCACGCCTTCTGCCGGAAAGGTGCTCCCGCCTCCGCAGCCAACAGCCACGGGCAGCTCGGGGCTCTCCCTCCTGTCCTCCCCCTATATGCACAAGGGCAGAGTAATGGAAGAAACCAGAAAGGCCTCTTACCTGCCCCGGTGTGGGCAAGGGACTCAGCCAGCCAGCACCTGCAGGTTCCCCAGCTGGCCAGTGCTTTGGGGAACTGGGCAGTCCCCAGACCTTCTGGAACAAACTCAGCCCCACGGTCCCTTTCATAAGCAAGACAGTTCTGCTGAGAAGTTACATTCCCTGACTTCAGGACTATCACAATTAGTGCAAAAGGAAAATCCTACGTAATTATCTAATTTCAGTAAAATTTAACAGCCCTTCCCACCCCAGGCTACGGTGTGTTAAAACTGCCTAAGGTTGGAGAGTATAAAATATTCTGCTGGGGGTCATCACCCCGTGTGAGTCTGTATTTTCTAGAAGGCTTCTGGATCAAGACAGGACTCGAGGTACTGATTTCACCAGGAGAGGGTAAGACTGAGAGATGAAGCCTAGCCCAGGGTGGCCGCCCAGGACCTAGGCCGGGCGCGGAGTCTCCCGTCGAGGGGAGGAGCCCAGGGCTCCAGGCAGATGGCAGGACGGGCGCTCCGGGCCTCTCCCGCTAACCGCGAGTCTAACGGAGACAGGAGGCGGTGGTCACCCGCGGGGGGAGCACCTTGCCCACAGATTGCAATTGGCATCTCCGTCAAAGTTGGCCGATCTGGGCTATTTCTTCCCCAGTCCCTTTCCCCCACCTCCCCGCCTAATTCGTCAACGGTGGACGCCTCTGCCCGCCGAAAGCGCCTCCTTGTCGCGTGCAGGGGGCTGTCCCCAGGTGTTGGTCTTTGTGTCGGAAAACTTTGCTAGAAAGCAAGGGCGCTGGACAAAGAGCTGGCTAGGGAGGGCGTCTGCCAGTCCGCGGGGGACGCGGCGCCTTGCTCTGCTGCGCTGAGCTCCATGCCCGACGCACGCGGTGCCCCAGCCCCGCCGCCCTAGGCGGGAGGGCAGGCTCCAGCCACAGCCCGGGAGGACGCCGGCGCGGACGCAGAGGCGGCTGCTGGGCACTGGAGTTGCTGGGGTGGGCGCCGGCGAGCAGAGGCGTGGAGAGAAGCTGTCAAACTGCGCGCGGAGCCCGGAGCGAGAGCTGGGCGGGGGAGAGGAGGGGAGGGGAGGAGCGGGGAGGGGAGAGGAGGGGCAGGCGGGAGCCGAGAGGGAGCGAGCGGGCTCGCCGCGCCTGAGCAACCCCTGTCTGCCGGCGTCGCCGCCGCCGCCGCCGCCGGCCCGACTTGCCCGGAGCGCAGGGTGTGTGCTCCGCCGCGCGCGGTGGCCCCGGCGCCTGCCGCTGCGCCCAGCCCCGCTCCCCGCGCCGGCCCGAGCGGTCCCGGCGGCGCGACCCCACCATGCAGCTGCAGTTCCGGAGCTGGATGCTGGCCGCGCTCACGCTGCTCGTGGTCTTCCTCATCTTCGCAGACATCTCGGAGATCGAAGAAGAAATCGGGTAAATAGCTGCGCTCCGGCCCGCGCCGAGCCCTGGCGGGATCTCCCCCTCCTGGGGTCCCCCCACCCCGCCCCCTGCTTTGTGTGCGCCGCGCCCCATCACTCCGCGGGAGAGGTGGGAGACGCTTTGGGCTGGGGGCGGCGGGGTCCGGGGCCCGGGACTGTTTGGGGAGCGAAAGGTGGGGGCGCGGCCGCCTTGGTGTACCCCGGGGCACGAGCCCCGCAACCTCCCGCTGGCCCGCGTCGGGGAGCAGCCTCTCCCACCCCGTCCCCGGGCCCCGGAGCGTCCGTGCGGGTGTCGCCGGGGTCGAGGGAGGGCGCTGGGGAGTGTCTGGGGCGGGCGGAGGGGCCGGGAGTGGAGGAGGCAGGAGTTTCTTTGTCTCCTGCTCGGCCGCTTTCTCGCCTTGGCAAAGTGGGCAGGGGGCGCGTGGGGATCTCTGCGCTGGGGGAGGGGATGCCCGGGCCGGATCGGAGGGCCGGGGCTGCGCGCGAGCTCCCGGTGAGGGGAGTGTCCCCAATAAAACAGACACCCACACGTGCCTTGGTCGGCCTGGGAGCCTGCGTTGGGGCGCGGACTGGCACCGCTGGAGGCGGGGCGCGGGATGAGCGGAGACACCCCTCCACCGCGCCCTGCCCTGGCTCTGGACGCTTGGCGAATCCCTGGGGCGCCCGGGCTCGTGCACTCTCAGCGCCCAGACCGAGACCTGCCGGGGAAAGTCCACACCGCCTCTCAGGAGTCCGGAGGGAGCGCAATCTCGCTCGGGCTTTCCTCGGGACTCTCGGGGGCGGGGGGGATAGCGGCCCCTCCCCTGGCGCCGGACTGCCCGGACTGAGCTCCTACTTGCTGCTTGGGACACCAGCGCGGCGGGGGCTCAGGCTGCGCCCGCCTGGCCCTCTCCACATTGGCCCACAAAGCGCCTCCACCTGGAGGTAGGCAGGTGCGGAGGCAGCGAGCTCCCCGACCCTGGGTAGGGAAAAGGTGAGGTCACAGTGAACAGAAGATTCCTTCCTCCAGGTGGCCAGTGCGGGCTGGAGCCCCACGCGATCCAACGCGGCCCCTCCTTTGTCCCATGTGCTATTTCACTTGTTCTCGGTGGCGCAGGCTGAGGACCCACGGGCTGTCAGCTCCCTGAAGCTGGAAGTTCTAGTCCTGGGCCCCAGCTGCCAGGGCCCTAAGCGCCAAGCCCAGTGAGGTCCTCCTCCCCTCGCTGCCCACTCCCCTCCGCCCTGCCACTCCACTGCATCTCGGAAAGCCCTTCTGTGCCTCTCTGCCTCCTCCTCCTCCTGGGTTTCCCCAAGAGCTCAGAAAACTTTCACAAATACGGCTCCATTCATACACAACCTGCTAGCGGCTCCCACGCGGAGAGAAACTCGCTACTTTCTGTAACGTTTGCTTAAATAAGCGTGGGTGGAACTGAACATGTGGCAAGGTGGGTGCTGGGCGGTGGAGGACTGTGCCCTGGAGGGCCTTCCAGACGCCTCTCCCAGCTTGGCCCAGGCCACTTGCTGACCTTGACATGTGGGCGGGAAGGACCAGGGGAGGCCCTGTGCTGCCTGTAAGAACAGCTTGCTGCTCCCACCCTTGCTGCCTGGCCACGGAGCTTCTATCCAGCACCTTCTACAAGACGAGGACTTCGCACTCTCAAGAGGCCCTCAGGAAATCACTTAGCTCCACTCCAATGTGCACTGTCCAGCCCCCGCCCCACATCAAGCTGTTCCAACAAGGTTCCCAGGAGGGGGGCCCAGACGCCAGCTAAGCCGCAGTGATATCCCCGCTGAAGTCCCAGAACTCTTCCTCAAGGGGTGCACCCCTGGGCCTGTTTCATGGGCTGAGGTGGTGGGGCTGCCTGTACTGCCCTGGGGAAATGGTCCAAAAGGCCATTGTGTGACCTGCGACCTTGTCCTGTCTGGTGCCCCGTCCTGAGGTTCCCCCCAACTCGACCACCTGAGACCCCACACCCCCAGCTCCACGCATGCTCTGCCCCACAGATGTGTAACTCAGAGCAGCGAGGCGTGTCCGGATGTCGGGAGGTGGACGGACAGCCGTGGGGATTCCAGCGGCCCCTCCATCCGCTTCAAGCAAACCTCCAAGCTGAGTCTCTGGCAGGTCCCGGGGGCCCATCTCTGAGCAGGACGTGCCCTGGCAGCGGCCAGGAAGGGGCACCACAGTAGGACTCTCCTCGCCCAATGCCTGCTGGGAGCCTGGGTCCAGCAAGGCCGTGGCGCCTGCCCGGCCTTCCACCCAGCCCCCTGCCTGTGGGGGGAGCCCACCCCTGCGGGGTCAGCCCCTGTGAGGAAACAGTGGTCCTAAGAGGGCAGTTGTTTCTGGGAGGCAGTGGCCGAGGGCCCTGATTGCTGTTAGAAAGAGGAGAACCCTCTTTGTGGAGTAAATTTTCCAAATTTAGGAATGAGAGAAAAAGGACAGGTATTCTTTAGGCTCGCGCCCCTTTCTTCTAAGATGGGACTTGGGATGGAGGGCTCTGCCCTGGGGTCGTCTTGGGCACTGGGAGGGCAGGCGTCCCTCCAGAGACCGTCCCTCTCTTAGGGGGCGTTTCAAAGCCCACTTCTCCCTCACTTGGTTACCGAAATGCCTCCCTGAGGCCGAGTGCAAAACGGCATGAGAGGAGATGAACTATCTGCAAGGGCTCCAGAGGAGGTGCCGATTCACGTTGTACGTCAGCTACAGGGAGGGAGTTACTACGTGGCCCCGTCTTTGTGCTCCAAGACTTAGATCGTCAGACCAAGCTGTAAGCTAAAAGGGTCCCAGATTGTCCCCCTAAATGAGGCCCAGAGAGGGAGCGTGGGGCTGGCTGTGTGTGTGTGTGTGTGTGTCCCTGCACAAAGAGGCTCATGGGGCCTTGGGAAGGGGAGGGAGCCAAGCGCTCCCCTAGCAAAGCAGTTACGGTGAATGTGACCCCAGAGTACCGTCACTTATGCACAATCACACCCGACTGGAGGACAGGAGGGCCCGCGCTGGTCGCCTCCTTTGTGACCGGTGGCCGGGTCTGTAGGGTCAGGACCTCCGGCTCAAGAGGAAGTGCATGGCAGCACACCCTGCTGTGGCCCTGAGGACGAAGACGCCTCCTCTCGTGCTACTGAGCACTTGCTGTGAGCCTAGCGCGCCAAGCATTTGCAGACGTCAGCACATCGCACCCCCGGTGACCCCCTGGGCACCCACCAGCGCCACCAAGAGTTGAGCACGGAGGCCAGACATTCCTTCACAGCGCTGTCCACCAACCCTCCAGCCCTGTGGGGGCGGAGGGTCGCTGGTTCAGTCTCGAGCTCCAGTTTATCAGCGAGGCAACTGAGGTGCAGAAAGGTTGTAGCAACTGCCAGGAATGGAACAACTGGCCCAGCCCCAAGAGATGCCAAAGGTTCTGCTGGACGGCCATGTCCTCTGAATTCTCTGAGACCCGCTCTTGTGGGGAGTCTGCTCTGCCCTTAGTTTTCCCTGCCATAGTTTAGAAGAGAGAGGGCAGAGGAGGAGGACGCGAAGAACACAGGGCTGAACTCCCCAAAATATCCTTCTGGTCCAAGCAATGCCAACCAACTCGATGCCAGTGCATCTGCCACTTCCACAAGCGCATGGCTGGCCATCGGGGTCTGAGCCAGGGCCGACAGTTAAGATACTTAACATCTGGTCCCTCTTGGATGCCAGTGTGGTGGAATGGCATCCAACTTGTCAGAACCCGCCGGTGGGCACCATGGCCAGGGGTCCCAGTGGAATGCAGCCTGACATCAGGCCCCATCTGGGGAAGGACGAGGCTGGAGGAGCCAGCGCCGATCATCGGCTGAGATGAGCTCCTGTACAGGAGGCAACCCCTGACATGAGCCCAGAGAGTGCGATGAGGTGTGCCCTGGAGTGCTAAGTGCAGGAGGTACGAAAGCACATGACCTTGGGCGATGGCAGGCCGGGCATTCTATATGGAGCACACACAGTCACTCAAGACTATGTAACTGGGGGCAGGGGGAGCCCACTCCTCTCCCCAGCCCCATGCACATCACTCAAGTGTACACGATTGGAGGATAAAATAGGAGAGAAAGAAGGTCTGGTTTTAACTTACTCGCTCCAAGTCCTCGTCGCCAACTGTTCCTAGCATCACATTTAAATTGTAAATAGATACTCATCTATAATAATCCGACCACCGTCACCGCTCAAGGCCTCTCTCCCCTTGTAAAGCAGGGTTGCTAGGTTTTCAAAGTGTTTCGGTTTTACAAATTGGGGATGTGGCACATTTGCAAATTAGAAATTTCTCAGCAAGAGTGGAATTCCGTGAAGGCTGCGGCTGCTTTTAGCACAGCGGCCCAGACGGACATGCTCTGCCGTGCTGCAGCTGCCCGGGCTCTCGAGCCCCCCTCCACATGGTGACCCCTGCCTCTGGGCCTTTGCACCTGCTCCTGCTCCTGCGCCTTTCTGGAGCAAGCTCCTTGCACTCACTGCCCTTCCTCACTCCAACCCAGCAGCAGCTCCTGCTTCCCCGGGTACCCTCAGGGTGGAACCGCCTTCACAAAGCCCTCCTTGCCACTTGCCTCTCCACCCACAGGTTGAGGCAGCTGGTGCCCCGTGTGTAGCCCCACACCCCACTGTGCCCGTACCCTGGGGACGTGTGCTCGCCAACTATGCTTCCTTTCCCTCACCCCAGCCCCTAGTGATAAGTATAGGGTTCAGTGAACGATGCACATCAAGAATCTCTGAAAGAATATACTCGAACCAAGACCTGGCAAAAATCAACATTCGGGCTTTCTGCCCCCAGCGGTCTGTGCCTTTCTAGTAATAATTAAAGACCCTCGCCTGGCTCAGAAAGCCCAGCGCCTTCCCAGCACGTGGGCCCGGCGTGGAGGTCACAGAACAGTTACGGGCACGTGGCCAGACGTTGGGGGCAGGCGGGTGGAAGTGAAAGGCCCTCTCTAGCTTGTGAACGAGGGGGTGCAGTGTTTCCCATTCCCAGTTCAGAAAAAAAGCAAAAACATGGAGCCCTCTCAAGGCTACGTCCAGCTTTTATTCTCCAGAGAGCCCCGTGTGGCCGGCCACTGCCAACCGCGCACAGCCCCCTCCCCTCCACCGCCATGGAACAGGAAGTGGTCGCTCTGCCATCTTCACCACCTCCGTGGCTTCCATGCTGGGTCAGAAGCGACTTGGGCCAGCTGCCTCCTTCAGGGGGCCCCAGAAAGGTGCCGGACGCGGCGCAGCTGCAGCACCGAGGGCGAGAAGTGCGCCCCGCGGCGTCAGAGACCACCTCACCAAGCACTTGGCAGAGGGGTTGTTTCTGAAACAGGTCAGGCCAGGGACGCAGGACGGAGGGTTAAGACTCGGGGCCGGCGGCTGCAAGAACCCAAGACAAGTACAGGCGCCTCTCATCTTTTGGCTGCTCTAGCAAAAACTAGTTGGAAAGACAGACGGAAGATTCAGTGAAAACACCATGGGAGGGGCCGGACAGGAAGGCCCCAGCCTGCAGTGGCAGGTGGCCGTCTCCTGCCGGGTGATGGAGACGGGCAGCTCCCAGGAGAAGCCTCCGGGGAGTGCCTGGGTGCCGCCTGCACCCCAGGAGCTGTCCCCAGTGTCTGAGTGACTGCTGGTCTGGGGCTTGTCCTTAAGTGTGGAGATTAGTCACTCTCCAGGTGGCAGCTGGGATGGTTTTAAATTCTCCCCAGTCTCCTGCAATTCCCATGGTGCCCTGGCAGGACCTGTTGGTCCCAGGCTTTTCTCAGCCTCAGCTGTCGGGCCCCCAGCAGCAGGGCGAGCCAGCCCAGCTGGGGAGGGAGCCCAAGCCTTAGGAGGCGGGGCTGCATGTCACCGTGGCGTGGTGGGGAGGCCCCCTCCTGCCAGCAGCAGGAACCCTGATTACCGCCCCTGCAAGCCCAGCGGCTAGTGGAGTGGGGCTGGCTGAGTGGGGCCAAGCTGTAGTTCCTTCTGAGTGGTATGGGGGTGCAGGAAGGGCTCAGCTCTGCTTCCCAGCGCCTTTCAGGCTAGTGTCTCCTCCCTGCCAAAGGCCAGAGCTGGAGAGACTAGCCCAGGGCAGAGGTCCCAGGTGCCGATGGGCGGGGGGGATGGGCAGAGGGGGACCGTCCAAGAGGAAGCAGGACGGGCACCGTGTGGCCAGCGTGCGTGCTACGTTCTAGTCATCCTCAGCTCCTCAGCTCCCCCGGACAACGTGCGACTGCCTTTCTCTCCTTGAGGGGGGCAATAGCCGGCAGAGGCAGCGGCTCCCTTCGGTAACAGGACTTCCCAGCCCGGATTCCCCAGAGCCCTCAGGTCTGGGTTGGAGTCCGCCTTGAAGAGCGGCGAGGGGACAGCCTCGGGAAGCGGCCACCAAGTGGGCGCCCCTGGGCTACCGGCAGGGCGAGCACGTGTGCGTGTGCGTCACGCAGCTTCCCGAGCACCTGAGCGCTGTCGGCTGCTGTGGTCTCCGACAGCCCCGTGCAATCCAAGTCGTCATCTCCAGCTTACGGGCGCGGAGACCGAGGCACAGAGCAGTTAAATAACTTGGCCAAAGTCACTCTCCGTAAGTTGCTGAGCAGGGATTCGAACCCAGGCTCCAAGGAACAAGAACTATCCAAATAGTGCCTGAAAACAAACCCTGGGGAAAGATGTGCACTCGCACGTCCGAAGGGCAGAGCCGCGAGCGAGCCGGAAGGTGTGTGGACAGGAATGCGGGAGGCAGCACCACTGAAGGCGGCTGAGGACGCGGCTGGAGCCAAGGCCAGGTGGGGACGGCGCCCCGAAGACACACAATTTAAGTCGCAGGCCCCATCACCTTGTTGTGGAATCAGGTCAGGGGCTCTTGCCCCAGCCTCCCTCTCCCTCCTCCAGCTACCTCCCCGGCGCCACCAAGTCCCACCAGGAAGAATCTGGAGCACGGGATTTGTCTGACCATCTCATCACAAAGACACACACTGAGGAAGAGGAAACATCAGCGACCAAGGCCAGGAGGAACTCCTGCGGGAGACAAAAGCTGTCCAAATCTGCCTCTTCCTCGTTAAGATGGGCTGCCGAGGTGCAGCGGGCGCGACGGGCTTCTACAGGGAGCTGGCAGGTGCCAGGGGCCCCCATTTCCTTCAGGCCTTTGTGCCGAGAGCTGTTTACGCACTCACGGGCGAGGACATGGGCCCGGAGGGGCCAGGGCTGGCAGAGGCGCCGTTGCGGAGGGGCTGATGTCCAGCGGGTCTGCGGCCCCTCCCCAGCTGGGCTACTCTTGATCCTTTCGGACCCCACGCCCCCCACCACAGAACCGTCTGTGAAAGGGAACCTGGAAGCCTGAGGCTGTAGGTAACACGCACAAGTCAAAGGAGCCTCCTAGACCAGCGGGGCGCCACACCGGGCACAGCGTCTGGAATGCCCAGCGAGGGCAGGCCGCCCGGGCTCCGCCCAGCGAGAAGTGGGGGCCGGTTACTGGGTTCCCCACATCCAATTTCAAGAGCAGCAGGCCGGCCCTACTCGGAGGAGCTACACCAGGATTAATTCACTTTCTTGGTAAATGCCAGCGGTGCTTAGACAACGAAGGGAGGAGGCGCAAGCGGGGACAATGGAGTGCTAAGGGGCAGGCCGCTGCCCAGGCCCTCCTGCTGCCCGGCCCGAGCCTACCCTCACTGAGTGTCCAGTAAGAGAAGGGCGTTGCGCGTCCTGGGGCGTCCTTCCTGGCCGGGGCAGGTGACTTCCGGTCACTGTCCTGAGGTGGGCGGCAGCCCTGAGCCGGTTCCCCCTCCAGGCGAGTCGCTGCAGCCCCTCGGCGCGCGCAGGGTATGCTCGTTCCCGCCGGACGGCTGCGTGCCAACAGACCCCGGGGGTCTTGGGGTCCCAGAGGCTCCTGCGGCCTGCCCGGCCTGCCGTCTGATTCCAAATTCTACGCGCAGTTGTAGAAAGCAGAGGAATGCAGGGGCGAGGCCTCTAGGGGTGACCAAAGGCAAGTCTGGGGGAGCCTTGAGAACCAATCTGCTTCTTCAGATAAACACAGCCCCCGGCCAGGCTGGAGGCCAAGAATTAATTGTCTATTTTTGCCACGACTTTCTATTTGGGGCACGGGGCATTAGTATTCTGTTTAGGGTAGTGGTATAAACATTCATTTACATCTGTGAGCGAGTTGATTAAAAGGAAAGTATTAAGTCAGTAAGTGAAACCAGCCACCCACAGAAGCAGACCCCGAGCGTGGTGGGTGCCCTCGCGCGCCCATGCGCTTGGGACCTGCCCCCAGCGCACGGCCACGGCGGTCCCATGGGAACTTCAAAGGGGGTACGTGGATTGATCCAAAAAAGTAGCCAGCTGCAAACAGTTCCTCGCTGTCTCCGTAAACCACCCGAGCACAGGGAAGCGCGTCCAGGGAAACGCTCTGTGGCTGACCCGACAGGCAAGGGCAGCTCTACCCAAGACCCCGCGGCCAGCAGCCGGCCAGGCACGCCCCGCCCGCCTGCCGCTCTCCCGCGTGGCTCCGGGCAGGCACTTACGCGCACCGCAGGGCACTTCCAGCCTGCTGGGAGTCGCCTTGGCAGGTGGGGCATGCCCGGTGTGCTGCTCTACACCACCAGCAATCTGCGGGGCACCTGACGAGAGGAGGTGGTCTGGGGAAGGCAATGCGGAAAGGGAGGGCAGGGGCGGGGAGCTGGCCCCTTGGGAGATCTGTGCTCACCCCCACTCCACGCGCCGTCATTCGTGGATTTCTGTGGCCACGAGAGAAACTGTGGCGTTTGTATGAGCTACCTGCAAAAGCATCTGCCGTGAAACCCACCCAGCTCCTCTCACTCGTAGAGGCCCACATTCCTCTCCCGAGTCCAGGGAGAAAGGCCAGCCCAGGATTAAAGTCCGGATTCCCGGCGGGGCGAATGAGGGCGGCCTGGACAGACACCGGAGGCTGGGAGGGATGTGGGCAGCATCGGGAACCAGGGGCGCTGCAGCTGGCAGGTCGTGATCAGGCGGGAGCAGGAAGATTAACAGGCGTCCGAGGCACCGAGCAGGGCTTTGAGATCGATGCCGGGCGCTGGCTGGCTGGGGCCTAATCTTACCTTTTGAAGCTGCACCGTTTGGAAGTTGAGATCAATTGAGACGAAATAAAGTAAAACGTGTTGACTGTCCGGGTTTTGGTCTTCATCAGGGTCCCATTGTGTCCGTTGTTTTTATTTACTGCCTTGGAAATAGGCAGCTATTAGCCGCTAGAGAGGACTGCTGCGGCGGACGAGGCGGCGTGTACTTACTTCATTCCTGTTTCCCATCTCCACGAGCGAGCTGGTCGCCCTGGGAGAGAGCCATTCCTGTCCCCTTTTCGTCAGTGCCCACAGAGGGCACCCGGCTGGCGAGGCTCTGGGATTGTCTCTCAAATGCAGCTGGGAGAACCAGAGCGCCCGGGGCCATTCTGCCTGCAGCCAAGTGACCCCTGCGGTGCAGAAACAGGGGTGACCCCACTGACCCCCCAGAGAAGAGCACACGCCCCCAGGTGGCTGGTTTCTGTGCTGGGTGCCGTGACATCACAGACAGCACCTCCCCACATGCTTGGGGGCCGTGGCTCGGGGAGAGGGTCCCTGTGTGACGAGAACTGGGTCTGCAATGAGTGAACTCCGAGCTCCGGGGGGTAGATCTGCCACCCACGTTCATGACCGTAAGGGAGAGGCCCCAAGATCTCCGGGCCTGCTTCCCCAACTGTAAGACGGGGGTTAGACCAACCTGCAGGTCTTTGGCTCAACAGCGGCACCCCAGGGCGAGTCCATGTTTCCCTGTCCCCTGAAGACAGACTCCCTGGAAACAGCTGACTCTTACGCTGCACCTCGAAGCTCCCGCCCGCCACGTCAGCGCCGACAGTGAGCAGGTGCTGTCTGTGTCCACCTACCGCCTGCTCCACATGCACGCGCACGAAGGCCGCCGGAGACTGCGGAAGGTGCCGGCACTGTGCGCAAGGCAGGAGCCGCGTCCTCACAGCAACTCTCGGTAAACTTGCAAGGCAGCCTCTCAGCATCGTGATGCCTCTCACTCAGTCACTCTCTCCAGCAGGACTGGCATTCCAGATAAAGCACACGCGCCAGGCCACGCCTTACACAAGCACAGGTGTGCGTACCACACTGCAGGACACCACCAGCAGACTGCCGAGTCGGGGGCCCGGGCACCTTCTCCCCCAGCTTTCAGGAAGAGCCACGACCCAACGACGTGCCCTGCGCAGGGCCTGGGAGGGGCAGAGGCCGCCCTCAGTGAGACACCCCCTGCATCAGGGGAGCTGACGGCTTGAGCTCCGGAAGCACCGAGGGGCAGGAAGAGGGAGCGGTTTTCTGGAGAAGCTGGAATCGGGGTGCAATCTGAAAGCAGGGCCCGTGGACTTAGCTGGACAGAGGACGACGCTGGTATTCAGAGGGGAGACAGGCCCACAGCAAAAGGAGGTCAGCGCCCAGCAGGAGCTGGCCCCACCTCTGTGACTTGGCTGGCAGGGCCAGGATACCGGAGCTGGAGCACACCGGGCTGGACACGGCTCAGGCAGGCCGGGGTGGGGGCGGGCGAGGGGACTCACACTTGACCCTTCGGGCATTGCTCTGGGTCTCCCTGCGGGCCGAAGACCTCTCACGGCCTGTGCTGGGTTTCAGGAGACCCGTGAGCTCTTAACATTTCAGCTGTTTTCCTGGGCAAAGGAGCCACACATTTTAAAGGGTTCTCAAAGGAACCCCCAAAGATGAGAGCTGCCGCCGAGGACCGCAGGGGCTGGAGGCGTCCACGGAGCCGCCAGAACAGCGTGCAGGGGCAGCCTGGGGACCGAGCGGGGGAGTGGAAAGGGAGGGGGCGAGTCGTGGGCACTAAGGAGAAGTGACAGCCTCCTGGGCCGTCGGGTGTGGAGCGCAGGTCCCAACGGAACCTCCTGGACAGCCCTCCCCAGTCTGCTCCTGGGGACGCCCTCGCCCCCTCACCTCAGCCTCCGTCTCTGCCTCCGGGGCGCGGGCGGCTGTGGGCTGGCTGGGGATGACTTCCCTGCGCGTTTCCTGTCCCCAGCACCTGACGGTTTCCCCGCCCGCAGCAGGGCCGAGGGGACAAAGCAGGGAGACAGCAAGATCAGCCAGGGCTGTTCTCTCGGAAGAGCTCCGATGAGAACAGTAACAAGACTAGCACCTGCCGAGCGCTGGCTGCATCCATCACCTCATTTGCGCTTCGCAGTTTGCTCACCGGAGGCACAAGGAAGCTCGTTTAAACGCTCCTCGTGAAGGCGGAGGCAGGCGCACACCACAGCCGCGTTCTGTTTTGGCTACTCAGCTTTTTGACGGTAGTGGGCCCACGAGACGCCTCGGTCAAGAACCGGAGACTTGCTCTCCCGCTCCCAGCCCCTCTGCCACTCCAGTCTTGCCCTGCTGTCCCCTGGTCTCGCCCGGCGGCTCCCCATCAGTCCAGCCTGCACAGCGCCCCACGCCAGGGTCTTCCAAGAGCAGGGGCCTGACGACCCTCACACACCGTTCGAGGGGATGCAGATGGGCCCAGCCTCTGTGGAAATAGTACCGAAGTTTCTCAAAACACTAAGACCAGACCAACCATATGACCCAGCAGTTCCACTCCTGGGCACCTACCCGAAGAATGCAAAACGCTAGTAGGAAGGGGCGCTGCACTTACAGTAACCAGGCTATGGCAACAACCTAAACGCCCAACAACGATGAGGACAAACAGGTCTATGCACAAAGGAATACTACTCGGCCATGAACAGGAAAGATGAAATCTTGCCATCTGGCTGGAACCAGAGGGGATGATGCTCAGTGAAATAAGACAGATAGCAGATGGTGTCACTCATATGTGGAATACAGAGAAACAAAACAACAGCAAAACAAACCCTAGAACCCTGACTGCAGAATGAAGGCTACTGCAGGGGGAGAGTGGAAGCTGGAGCACCAGGGGGGGGCCGTGGGCTGTGGTGGAGGATGGCGGGTGCTCTGGTGGTGGGTGTGGACCCACACACCTGAGAAGGCGCGACCCTCTTCCCTTAAATCATGTACACTGTTGCAGCGCAATGCTACCTCAACAGAAAATAATGCAATCGAAAAGATAATTAAAAGGCATTTCTAAAGTAAAATTAAAGGAATTTATCACCCCGTCCCCTGTCTGAGATGCCAGCTGGGGAAGAACTCTCTGCCACTGGAAAACTAAACCCCAAGCCCGGGATGGGGGTATCACCGCCTGGCCCATCTCTCCGCCCGCTCCCAACCTCCACACCGCCTGCATTTCTTTTTCTTCTTTCTTATCTAGCTGCTGGAAGCTTGAAAGCCCTGGGGCCAAGCCTTGCTGGCAGGAGGAGTTAATGCAGAGGGCTGGGCTCAGCGGGCTCCCTGCACTCACCTTGTCCTGACACGGGTCAGCCTCCTCTTCTGCCAGCGTGAGGGCAGAGACCCAGTGACCGGCCGGCCCTCGGAGGCCTGGTGTGGACACGGCTCAGGCTGAGCCCCACAGCGCCACTCTCCACCCACTCTCGCACCCAGTTACCGACATGGAGACAATCTCCTGGTGGAGCCAGGTTCAAGTCTGGCCCCCGCTTCCTCCTCACTGCAAGTCCTTGGCACTGCGGCTGAAGGCGCCTCGAAGCAGCCTCACGCTGTATCACGGGGAGCACAAGCCCCAGAATTCCTTTTCCAGCACTTTGTTTCCGAGCACTTGGCAGCCCCGGCCCGGGACTTCAGGATTGCTGGACCAGAGTAGGAGTGAGTCTAGGGGCAGAGACCAAACACCCTTAGGCTTCAAGCAGTCACGTGAAGACATGCAGCAGCTCAGAGCAAGGCAACAGGAGAGGTGGGAACTGGGGGTGGGGGAGTAGTAGATCCCCCTCTCCGAGCCCCTCCCCACCCAACCGAAGCAGCTGCTTCTGAACTTCTCCAATTCCAGCTTCAGAACTGACAGATCTGATCGTTCAAAAGAGATTTAGGTATTTCGTGACGACTAGTCTCGAGGTTTAAATATTGGCCTCTGAGTGTGCAAAGGTCTAGAACTGTGCAAGCCCCACAGATCAGGCCAGAAGCGCCCTGGGGCTGGCACTGCACCTCTAGCAGGCTCCCTGAGCCGGCTGGCCGCTCCACACCGCAGAGGCGGCCCTTCAAGGCCCAGTGGGTCTGCAGATGGCGGCGTGAGGGGCAGGCGTGAGGACGAGGGCCGCTAGGAAAGGGTCCCCCTGCAGGACCTGAGCTTCATTTGGAGCAGGACCCCAAAAGTTGTGGGGGCGGGGAGGGAACCCCGAGGAGTTCCAGGGCTGGGCTGGCCCCTTGCCCTTTGCATCAGAGGACCGGGTCTCCCAGGGCGGGGCCGGCAGGGGCCCAGGGGAGACGGCAGGCAGGGCACCGGCTTCCTCAGGTGCTGACATCTGAAGCCTGGTGGTCGTGGAAGGGGGTGGGGGACACAGGTGCCACCTTAGTTCTGAAGGAACGAGGTGGGTGCCGCCCGAGAGAACACCGGGGAGAACTTGGGGGGACCCGAGTCTCCCGTTCAGGTTGGGGGTGAGGGGTTAGCGAGGAGGGTCATAGAGGGAGCTATGCCCGAGGAGACCCACAGGTGAACCACAGAAGCTGGGGTTGGGACAAGTAACCCCGATCTAGGGGGACAGATGAGGGGCTAGAGGGGACAGCGGGGAGGTTTCAAAGGAACCGCAGAAGTGGGACCTGGGTCTCCGGCCTGCGGGATACTTCAGGGACTCACTGCAACGCACGAGCTCAGGAGGTCCAGCCCACCCGGGACCCGCCGCTGCAGTGTCCAAAGGACGGTCGCTGAAAGGCCGGTCCAGCACAGCCATGGCCACTATGACCACGGCGTGGCCACGCCCAGCTCTCCACGAACGTCCAGACGCTCCTGTCCTGCTAGTGGGCTGCACACTTCTTCATTAAAGACACGCCCAGCACCTACAGCCCAGCTCGTCTGCTCACGCTGTAGCTCCCGCACCCCCGCTGCTCCCTTCCTGACTGGACGCCGGGCTGAGGCGCGCTGCCCGGGCTGGGCGCAGTGTGGGCTCTGAGCAGCGCAGCAGCAGCACGATGGCCCCAGCGCCCGGCCTGGCCCGCCACCCCGCCCCAGCCCCAGGACCCGCCTGCAGAGGCCGGCCGCTCCTGGAGTACTCAGGGCCGCGGCAGGAAGCGTCAGGAGCCAGCACACCAGCCAAGCCTCAGGTTCACGGTCCTGCTTCCTGATGACTCCCTGGTACCGTGAGGCGCGGCCCCCAGCAGGGGAGCGAGCACCTCCCCGACCCAGCAGGGCGGGAGGGGACACACCGAATGCTCGAAAGAAAAAGAAGTGGCTGCCAAGGAGGGAACCAAAAAGCGGAGGAAAGGCCGGCCTCTCTGTGACCGACCTCCCAGCCCACGCAAACACGGACGTTAACGGCACTGGTATGGGCCTGGCCGCGGTGAGCTGCAGTCGGCAAGTTATGGGTGTTCGGGACAGTGAGCGTGGACGGCATGGACAGTGAGCGTGGACAGTGAGCGTGCCCTGGCGTGGACGGCGTCCTGCTGCAGTAAACTTTTATGAGCAGCGGGAGCCTATTGCACTTTGGGGGTAAAAGCATTTGACACTTTGTACTTGGAAGTTTTATGAAACAGTAAGAAAAACCGTAGAACTGATGCTGGATAAGATCTTATTGGCTGTTAAATGTAAAGAGAGAAAAATTGGTATTTGTAAGTGGGGGCAGCCTCAGGGGAGCGGGGAGGTCCAGGAGGGGTCTTTTGTCCCTGTAAACGGAACCTCCAAGCGCTGCGAGGCGGCGGCTCCTGAGTCAGCAGACGCCCTGGGGACCCCACCCTCTCTTCTTCCCTTGGGATGCCCACCCTGTGCCTCGTCCCCCAGGTCCGCACATCCTCTTTCCCCAGGGAAGGAGGTCCGTCCAGGACCAGACCCGGGAGCCGCACCTGGCCTCTCCTAGAGGACGTGGTCAACAGCCTTGGCTCCTGCAAGACGGAGCCAGAGAAATGTCCACCGCAGCGGGCCCGCCCAGGAGCTCGCCGAGGCCCCGCCCAGCCCAGACCAGCGGGCAGAGAGGCGGGGCCAGGGAAGGCGCGCTTGGTGCAACCAGACCTGAGATAGCTGCTTGCCAGGACAGGAGCTACTGCGGGGGCTGTGGGGTTCAAGCCGGGGCGTGCATTGAAGATGGTGAACGCGGACACACGTGTAAGTGCTCCCAGCACGAGCCGGCCCCTGGCTCAGCGATCAGGAGCCGGACCCCCGCACCAGACCCCCGCGCTGCCTGTGGTTGAAACCCTGGGACCCTACTTGGTTGCAGTGCAACCTGGGTCAGACTTTCTCCTTGTCTGTGCCTGGCTTCTCCTCATGCAATAGGGGCCGTCCCTTCCGCCTCTGGGCTATTACTGTACGGTTTAAATGAACGAGTGTGACTGGACAGAGCCTGCCGAATCCTAGACCCAAGAAGCAGAATTCCTGCAGAAACGTGTCGCCTGGCATCGTCCTGGCGGTGACCGCACCGCGCAGCACAGGCCGGCCGCAGAGAAGCGTCTAGTGGGGGCGGTCGGCTCCGCAGCGTCCGCTCAGCGCCTAATCTTTAGCCACGCAAGTCTCGGTCGGCGTCCTGTCGCTAAGCGCCGCTGTGTACGTGAAAGCGAGAAGACAGCACTGTAGAACGAGACTCGAGGCGGGAAGGGTTTAACTCAGCACAGGCGGCCCCTGGTTTGGCTGAGCGGACAGCCAGCGACTGTGTGGCACAGGGGAGCGGGAGGAGGCAGCTGACCGTCGGCCCCCGCGAGCCCAGACACGGGCTCGGCACTGGGGCTGCAGCCCGGAGACTGACAGGACGGACTCCGGGCCGGAGCCCACGCCGCAGCGGCAGAGGCGGGCAGTGCACTTTACCCACGCACCCGGGACAGGCACAGGGCAACGGGGGTGGGAGGGCCACGCTGAGGGGACTGGGGCGGCCCTTTCAAATGGGACAGTCAGGGACGGCCTCTCGGCGAAGGGGCCATTTGAGCGAAGACTTGAAGCAAGGCGGAGCGAGCCGTGGGCACAGGGAACAGCCGGGGCAAGGCCCTGGCCTGGGCCCACCCGGCGGGTGTGAGGAGGTGGGAGTGAAACGGGTTCCCCGTCTTGCTTCCCAGGTCATGCGTCCGGGAGCCTCAGTCCTTCTCAGCAGTGCAGGAGGCACCGCTCTCTGCGGCCTCATTCACCCGTTGTCCCCCAGGGCCCACTGTGCGCAGGCCCCGCCCGCCCCGCCCCGGAGTGCAGGGAGGAACAGGCCCGGCTGTGCCTGAACTGGGTCCAGGGTCCGATGCAGCTGCCGGCGGTCAGGAGCCTCTGCGGGGTGTGAGCGAGGCACAGGCCGAGACCAGGGCCCTGGCTCTGGTAGGGCAGGGTCTCCAGAGGGGAGCGGAGGACTCGCAAGAGGCGCTGTGGCCGCGGCCTTGCCGGAAGCCCCTGCGCACAGGTCACCACCTCCACCTCGGTGACAGCACAGATCCGGCTGCCTCTGTGTTTCCGCCGCTCGGGTGCCGGGTCTGCGAGCCCCAGAGATGCAGCGTCCCCCCCGAAGTCCTGGCTTGTCACAGTCTCCCTCAGGAATGTGTGCGGTGGAGGACAGGCGCTGGGGGCACTGGGGAGCCGGGAGGCGGCGCCCCCTGCCCATGCCTCTGTTTCCGCCGAGTGTTCTGGTCTGCACGGTAAATGGCCCCGACACGCCTGGTTCAAGGCGCCAGTTTCACGACGGGAAGGATGGGGAAAGCACGGTGGGCAGTGCTTGGCACGAGCCATTTGTTCACCTGAGTTTTGACACGCAGGTGCCTGCAAGTGCTTTTCTGTAGGCACGAGGGAAACTGGCTGGGACGTCGGCAGAGCCCTACGTCCCCAGGGAGCGTTTCCGAACTCAAGCAACGGGAAGAGCCTAGTGTAGCTGGCTCCTTTCTGGAAGGGACTGAGGGAAGCCGGTCAACTAGCAGAAGTTTGCCAAAACCAAAGCAAATGGGTAAATCAAACCAAGCTGGTATTTAACATGAGCAAAGAGAGGACGGCAGAGAACAGCGCGGGCTGTCCAGAAGAGCTCGGGTGTGAGAAGAGAGAGGCTGGGAGCGCCTGGCTTAGCGCCTGCCCCCACTGGCCCTGACACCCAGGGCCGGATGTCCCCGCCATCGTGGAAACGCCACCGTCGCGTTGCCCGGAGCTCCGGGCCGCTGGTGCCTCGGTGTCCGGGGGCTTTGAGAGCTCCTTGCAGTGGGGACGTCTCTATGGGACATCACAGGAGCTGCGAGCGCGTCCGCAGAGCCGTGAGCCCGACCTGATGCCAAGAAGCCGAGTGGGTAGAACCGGAGCAGAGCAGACCAGGCGGGCCTGGAAACGAGCCTGAAGTGGGTGCCAGCCACGCTGGTGCTGCCCCCGCCCAGGAGGCGGGAGCTGGTGGTGGGCGCTTGGGCCACACGGCGTCCCGCACGCCAGTCCCGGTGCCGCGCCCTGCGGTCCTGCGGGGGATGTGCTATGTGCAAGTGGTCCTCGCTGCCGGAGCCGTGGCTTCGGGGGCCTGTGCTGGGAGCAGAAGCCCAGCTCAGCCGAAGCACACTCTGGGGGTCAATACGGCAGGGTGCCTGCCGTCTACACGGGAAGGGGCGTTCGGCTCTGAACTCTGAACCCTAAGCCAGCAGTGGTCTCACGGGTTGAAATGGCTGGGAGAATACAAAAAGCAGCGTAACAGGCGCAGAAGTGCCTTCCGGGACGGCGTGCACCGTCCTCACTCTCGCATTCGCTTGTCCGTGTCCCCTATGACCTAGATACTGTGACTCACGGTATAGATGAGGAAACATCTGGACGCTTCCAGACAGACTGACAGTCCAAGCTCGCACCGCTCATCATCGGCTCCAGGGCCAGGAGGCTCGCTCCAGGGCCAGGAGGCTCGCTGCAGGCCCACGCGGTCAGCCTGCTTGCCCACAGCAAAGCCCCAGCACTGCAGGGCAGATGGGGTGTAAGTCTGGGCGCTTCGGGAGACGCGTCCCCACGAGCTGTCCGAGGGAGGATGACAGCGATTTAGACGCACGAGGAGGCCCTGGGAAGCCTCTATTGTGACAACAGGACGTGCCATCGTTCACTGTGAACTACAATTAAGCAAAATCTTATCTACCCCAAAGAAAAGAACTACAGCCTTCATGGGCCTATTAGAGAAAAAAGCACAGGTGAACCCATGTGCATTACGAGACCCCCAGTGGCTGCCTGAAACCACACCCAGGACAAACGGACGGACATGCCGAGTTAAAAGTTTAACTCAAAGTTTCAGCACAAGAGACGAGCAACAATGATAAAGTAGAACAATTACAACAACATACTGTCATAAAGTTATGTGAAGGTGGTCTCTCTCTCTGTCTCCTTCTCTCTGTCTCTCACTCTCAAAATGCCTTATGGGACATGAAGCTTTTAGACCGTGGGCAACAATGGGCAACTGACACCAAGGAGATGGCGCTGGGTAATGGCAGTCTATTGTGCTCAGTTATCATTCATTTTCATTCCGTTAATAAGAAGTTCGTGGGCACTTGTTCTCGCTCTCATCCGTTAAGCAGCGGCATCTACAAAAGATCTTCAGTTTTCGCACAAAGCCTAAAATAACCAAGTCTAAAATCTTTGCTGCCTGGTCCTCTCCAAGAATGGTCTGCTGCTTTGGCTGCAGAGAAGCAGACGTGGGAGCCGCTGCAGGCTGGACTGGAACGGCCGCGCGTGTGCAGGGGCCGAAGGACCTGGAAGCGAGAGCCGGCCAACCGCCGGACAGGCCCACATGCTCATGAGGACTGCCCAGCGGCATCTACTGGGGAGGCGTTAGGCTAAGGGGACTGGGCAGTTTGGAAGGAGCTCGCGTGCACAGGGGGCACCCAGGTGGTTGGGGGGTCTCCTGGGGTCCCCAAGCCTAGGGACCAGGGCTGTGCAGCTGTCACCTGCTCAGAGAGATGAGACCCTGCCAGAGGCTCTTCAGGAGTGCAGACTGGCCCCCTCAGGAGGCGATGTGCCACATCTCCCATGGGCCCAGGGCAGCGGACACTTCCATCCCGGCCTCGTGGTGAGGTCCTACGCTGGCTCAGCAGGACCGGGCCCCTTGCCACCGAGCCGGTGGCCAAGCACTGCCAGCTCTTCAGATGGAGGGGGGGATGGGCAGCGGGCTCAATGTGCTGGCAACAAATTCAGGAAGCTTCTACCTGAGCCACTCAGGTAGCCCCCAACCCCACTGCCTGAACCTCCTCTCCTGTTCCAGTCACGGTGCTCAGGGGCGAGACCTTGGGAGGGGCCTCCCCGGCTCTGCCATGTTCTGCCTCATGGAACTGCCATGCCGGAAGCCGGCGGCCACGCACCTCGGCGCGATGGGCCCTTACTGAGTCACAGCCTGCCGTGAAGGACAGCTGCCGTGCTACTCCTCTTACCCAAATGGCCAGCGTAGGCAGGTCACAGCAGCCGCAAGGAGAATCGATGTTACCAGGGGTGAGGCGAGGTGGGACTAGGGACTTAGTGCTTAGTGGGAATAGCTTCTGCATGGGGCGATGGAAAATTTCTGAACAATGGTAATGGTCATAGAACATGAATATACTTAATGTCACAGAATTACACATTTAAAAAGGTTAGAACAGAAATTCTGTTAGGTATTTCTTACCACTTTTCTTAAAACTCTGAAAAAATTCAACCCTTGGGACCTGTTGAAATCCTAACTCTGTTCATGGGAACGAATGACCTTGAGTCCACCCTCTTCTTACTCTTCTCCCAGCCACAAATCTGAGAAGCCATAACCAAATAGTGTGCCTGCGGTGTCAACGGGCAGGAACCCCAGTGGTTTGCAGGCACAAAGTAATGTACCCCAGAACAATGAAGGAAGAGCCCCCTGCAACTCACAAATTGGGCACAACTTTATCTTCTATTCTCAAGACTAATCAGCTGCTGCAGCTGGGCCCAAACTGTTCATTAAAGTTGTCAGCACCTGCAAGTTCTTTTACTGAGCCCCGCTCTCCAGCGAGAAACCGAGAACGTGGGGGTTATAACGCAGCCCGATGGTACAGCACAGCGGCCTACCTTACCTAGAAATAATTGGGCTTGGATGAAAGGCTGAACAGAAATGCAGTTTTTACGCTGCCCATCAGCTTCTGACCAGATCTGAGTGTGCACAGCATTGTTTTAACATGCACTCGTATTAGCTGTCTTAGTGTAATGGGACACTCTGCATGTCAGTGGTGGCAAAGAGACCGACATTCTAGAAGTAGACTGGGCATTTTCTATTATGACTATAGTGCCTTGGTCAAGTTCTTTATAGTGTGCAGACAGCTTTCCCATAGTGCGCGCGTGTGGAGCATCTTAGCACTGATATGTATGAGTTCAGCCCTTCACGAATTATCTTTGTGGATTTTTCTCACCTGATCATCTTCTGTCACTCCACCAGGCAGGGCTGAGATTCCTCCATCACGAGGAATGTAAGCTTCTTTCAGTAACATTGGCGGCAGACCCTAATTAGGACAAAAAAATCCCTTGTCGATTCATGTGATTCACTTTGAGCCAAACATTTGCATTCTGAGATTCTTTGAATGACGGCCTGCTCGATCCTGTGGGCATTTGAGAAGAGAAACCGTGTCTTTTCCACGTATAAATAATATATAGGCGCACAGTGTGCAGACTGCAGGGAAGACTCTGGAAAGCCAGCACCACAACATGGATCTGACTTGACTCTCTGAGTCCAAGCCGTACAAGCCAAGCAGGGGTTCCCAGCCTCCGCCCATTTTAATGGTTTCTTGTGATACTTCGGTACAGTGAGGCTAAACGACATCTGTCATTGAAAAGATCACTTGTTGTGTCCCCACATCCCGAGAGGAGGGGACACAGCACGCCAGGGACACATGGGGAAGCACCAGGGAAAGGGAGCAATTAGGCAAGAGCCTTTGTTGCGGCTTCCGTGGGAGGTGGGGCAGGACAAGCAGACTTAGGATTGGTGAGTCTGGATAATTCAGCAGGCTCTGGGGTGCAGGGGCTGGCCCCAGCTGTATGGTCCCAGGTTCTGGGATGATTAGGACAGGTGAGACTCCAATGAGAGGGGTGATGGGGATGTGGGTTCTAGATTGTTTGGTTTGCATCTGAAAGTTACACTCCAAGGCTGTGCGTGGTCTCTCAGGACTGGCTAGCCCGGGGAGGCCCAGTGCTTCAGGGCCAGCAAAGCCCCAAGATGTCAAGGTGTTAGAACAGAGAGATAAAGGATGTGTTCATACACACCCTCCAGGGCTTACACTCTAGCACAGCAGAGAAGCTGAAACCTGACCAGGGCTCCAGGCTTCTCTTTGACAGGAGTTTAGATCGCGCGAACGGCAAGAATTCTTTAAAACCTCCCGCCCTGATTCCATGAAATAATTAAATAAGAAGACAAATGCTGTAACAGAGTCGAATACTCCAGGAGAAGGAAGGGGTGGCTGAGATGGTTATCAGGACGGTCTGGGGGAGGCACCGGCACTGAGCATGGGTTAGCATGGAGGGTGATGCAGGTGGGTTGGCTGGGGGGGGAAGGCGGACATTGCCGCACAGACACCAGGCAGAAAACTGGCAGAACAGGGCAACCGAGGTGCAGCAGTTGGGTCAAAGGCATCTCTGTAAGGCGACGGACGGAAACTGGGCTTTCGTCGACGACAGACGCTGAGAACAAGTTTATACATCTGGGATCTCTGTAAAGTTACAGTCCAGCATTACCGCAATCAGGACTGAGTAAGAACAGAGGCTCCCTGTGGGGCAGTTCTGCCCGTGGGGACACTTGGTGATGGCTGCATCCCGGGTCAGCACAGCCTGCGGGAAGCAGGGCGTGGGTGGAGGGGCAAGGCCGCTGCTGGCATCGGCCGCCGACAGAAATAGCGCCCCAAATATTCGTAGCACTGAGCTGGGGAAAACTGAGCTGGAGGAAGGACAGGGGTGAAGAGTGTGTATGTTTGGGGAACAGCAGGCTTGATGTGCCCCTGGAAGCGGGAGAGAAGCGGGGAGCCAGTCGCTGCCAGCGCAGGTCCGCACCCGGCCTCGGACACAACTGAAGCAGATGCAGCGCTTGCCTCGCCGGGCCCTCGGGGTTTCCTGGTTGCGCCGAGCAGGGTTTGCTGAGGTTTGCTTTTTGATGGAGCAGAACTTTAAATTATTATGAAGTCAAATCTGCTACACTTTGTCTTATGATTTCGTCCTCCACCTCTGAAGTCTAAAAACCCCTCACATGCTCCCCTTATGTCTCATCAAAGATTTGATAACCCTTCTCTTCCAATCGCCTTTATATTTTCCCACCCACTTCTTGTGGGTTGCCGTCCTCAGTACTGAACTATTAATTCAGACTATTCCAGAAGGTGCTACAAGTATTACTGGTGATCATGAACGACGATCTAAGGAGTTCTGCGGATAAATATTTTGGGGCTAGCGGTTTTGTGGTTTTTCTGAATGAGAACATGATCGTGTTAACTGCTTTTCACAGAGGGTACTGCTTAGGATAAGGGTGAAATTTTAAAGATGAATCCATTTTTTAAATTAACTGAATACCAGTGGGAGTGATAAACAAATGTGGCAAGCTGGTGATGGGGCAGAAGACTTCCTGGAGTTTGGGGAACGCTAGCTAAATTTATTTGAAGTTTATTTTGCAATTTTGAGCTGGTTATCACTCAACTGATACCCCTCCCCGAACTCCCCTCCTGGTTATTAACCATGACTCCAAAGCACTTACTGAATTTCTCACTGATAGTGATTTTTTGAATCATTTATCAATTCTTTTATGCAACATTTCCGAATGTTCTTTTTTATTCCATTCGCTTTTCATTAGTCGTGAGCGGTGGCTGCACCTTCAGTTACCACGCTTGGCTTCTCATCTGACCCAGCAGGTCTTCCAGCCAGGACTGCTGATCCTGAGGCCGAGTCGGGTGGGAGGGATGTGACTGGCCAGTGACATGCGGACAGCAGTGTGTCCTGGGGGCTCTGGGGGTCTGACCTAAGTAGCTCAAGGCTGTCAAAGGAGAGGATTCGGCGGCCTCCCTGGTGGTGCAAGGGGTTAAGCTACACACTATGAGGTTATCCACAGCCACTGCAGCGCGAGTTTGATCCCCAGCCAGGGAGATGACCCACAGGGCGCAGCAGACCTCTCCTGTCTCCCAGCTGCGCCCCTCAGCAGTGTGTGTCAGTCCATCTGCCTGTTGTGCTCCCCACTCTGCCTCTGGTGACTCCTCTCACCTCCCATGCACACCTCTGTTCTGTACCCCAGCTCGTGTGCATAAATAAATCTTTAAACAAAAAGGAGAGAATATGGTCTGCTGCCAAATAATGTGGAGGTGGCATCTCAGCCTATCAGAAAACACACACGAACGCTGCATCTGCGAGGAAGCTAGCCCTGCAGAGCAGGCACGGGACACTGCTCACAACAGCTGGGTGTGCACACAGCCCAGCGCCCGGCCACAGAGAAGCGTGCTGAGGAGACGTGGTGTAGCCGCAGCGTGGGGTACCGCTCAGCCCTCAGGCGAGGTGAGATGCAGCCACTTACAGCAAAGCGGAGGAGGTTCGAGGGACGACGTACAGCACGACTCAACCAGCGTAACACATGAGCCCAAAGTCTGCTACAGAGCAGAGCGGTGATGGCCGAGGTCAGGGGCATAAGGGACGCCAGTGCAGGGAAAACTGAAACATTTTCTTTTAATTGAGGAAAAAAAAAACCCAGAAATCCAAACTTAAAAGCAGAATGGCACGAGGGCACTAACTTCCCAGAAGCGTTGTCACTATATCACAGGCTCCCACCAGCACCTCGCCAACACCCAGCCTTCTCAGTGGCTGGAACTCTCTCTGGCACGCGCAGCCACCTCAGCTTTGGCCAGAGGGACATTTATGAATGAGAGACGAGTATGGAAACAGCACCTCAAATCACACAGCCTATAAGTGGGTGGCAGGTGGGCGCGGGGAGGGGAATGACTTAAAACAATTACCCTACCCTGAGCTTGAAAAGATACCCACAGGGCCCCAAGTGAGCTGGGTACCAGAGGCAGATGGAGGCTGGTGAAGCTGGGGGAGGAACGACATGGCCTTCACCCCTTCTAGAATGGAATTCCACAAAATTGAATGGATGATGCAGTGACAGAGAGCCTTAGAATACTTTTGCCCCAAAAACTTTTAGTCTCCAAAAGATGGAACAAAAGACCCCAGTCCTCCTTCACCTCCCACTCTCCCAAAGTGACAGCACTTACTGTTACTTCTCCTGCACCAAAAAGCAACCTTGTACCTCTTGAACTTCTGGTGTCTCCAGTTTGAAGAGGGTGTGACAGACAGTATCTCATACGTGTGAGCTAAAGTAAGGGGAGTCCCGGAGCAGACGCTGAGTCATGCCAAGGCACACAGGAGCTAATGCTGAGTCAGGGTGAGACATGCCAGGCTTTGGGATTACCACAGGAGAATAATCTCAAAGGCATTTGTCTCAAGACTCAAGTGAAATACGGATGTGAACTGAAGTGTTCACAGGGGAGGCAGGGGAGGATATGGGAGGCCTCCTTCCCTGCAAAACACTTGGGTTCGAATCCGGGCCAGTACACTGCCCATTCGCAGAGGCCAGAGTGAGATCGCGCCCTCCCGCTGGAGTTCCGCAGATGGGCTGCAGGATCTCCTGGCCATCGAAGAGGGCTCTGCCAACAAGAGCTGGGTGGTTTATAAATAATGCATTTCCTTTGTCTTGCAGGAATTCTGGAGGCAGAGGTACAATCAGATCAGCTGTGAACAGCTTACATAGCAAATCTAATAGGTTTGTAAATTAGATTTTGTGTTCATTTGTTTTTGCTGTAAGGCAGCTATTAATCTGCTTCTCCTCTTTGCTGGATGGTGCCCTTCTTACTTAGCAAATAGATCTGTTTCATTTCACTTTGGCTTTGCATTTCCCTAATCACTTTTGGGGGAGGGGGGAAGATCTGTCGATAGAACAGCCCATGAAATGGCCCAAGGTCTAGAGGCTGCAGAGATGGAAAAAGTAGATGTGAAAGAGTCACTTTCTGGAAAAGAGCCCACCCACTTTGAAGCACTTGGGCCACCAATGAGCTCGTGCTTCACTTGCATTTTTGCTGAGCAGTGGAGAGCCCGAAGAGAACCAGGAAGTTCACCCTCTCTCACCCTACTTCACCTACGTATATATGGAATTCATCAGCAACATTAACCTTGACTAGTGACCATGCCCTCTACACCCTGGGGTTCCTCACGGACGCCCTTGGCCGGCTGCCGCGTCACGCGTGGGAGAAGTACATGCTTGCCAGCCCACAAAGCCAGGCTCGCCACTGGCTGTGGGGACCAGGCCTCTACGTCCCCGTTCTCCACCAACGGCAACTGGCCCACAGCTCTGGCCTCCAGTCTCAGAGGCTGAGCTTACAGACCAGCAGGAGGGAGAAGCAAATAGCACTTATGTGACGTAAAGGCCACGCCTCAAAACGAATACCTTGTTTGACTCTCTAAGCGTCCCGTTTCGGTCAAGCTGGGAACGGAGGGGCCACACTGCTTGGCGTGGGGGCTGCTGTCCGCCCCTCGTGATCCCTTAGGTCGCTCGGCCACATGAGACCTGCCCGGTGTGTCCGTTCCCGACCCTCAGGACAGCTTGGGGACGCACCCCTCGTCCCGGTGCCACTGCTTCTAGATCGCAACCTCTTGGCCCCCTTGCAGCTACGAAGGGAGCTCACGCTGTGTCTGGTGAACGTACATGTCGTGAATAACAGCCGCCCGGGCTCCCTAAGTTCCTCTTCTACGCAAAGATGCCGCCTCTGGAGCAGGATTCCCTGTGCCCGTGGCACCGTGGGTGGGGTGGGCATGGTCTGTTGGCACCAGGAGTGAGAAGGAAGAGCAGTCAGGAGTCAGACATGCCCGTGCTCAGTCCCCGAGCTGCTAGCTGGGCCTGGACGAGTCAGCGCACCCTCTGCACCCGGAGTCCCCTTTTCTAATGAGAAAATCACGCAGCCCCTTCAAGGGAGGCTCCAGCCCGATGCCTGATCCGCTCCAAGTCTCAGTGGATGCTGCTTCCGATTACTGCGGCGTATCCATGGCGACAGAAGATGACCTCCGGAGCAGGCCTGGCAACTGGAGCCTGACATGAGGCTCCAGTGTCGTCCGGGGGGCGGTGCTGGGCCAGAGGGCACATTCACGAAGGGCAGCGTCCCGGCCACGTAGATGGACCTCCAGAACAACCGAGGTGGCCTCGGGGGCCTCTAACTGTCCCCGTGAGTTCACAGACAAGAAGGCAGAGCCCACAGAGCCCAGTGACGCCCCGACGTGCCCAGCGTTGAAGTCCACTAAGACCAGGACTGGCTGCGTAGGGTCCGGCCCAGCTTTCACCAGCAAGCGGTGGCCCTTGCCAACATTTCTCTCCTCCCCTGACCCGTCTCCACCACGAGTATCCCCGAGAAGCCTGAAAACCCCTGTGCAGGCGACTGTACAGGTCTCCCCTGAACCCCTCTGCAGAACCTCTGTCCTGAGAGAGCATGGGCACCCCATGTGCCCAGCTCCCAAGGTTGACGCAAACTTAAGCCACAAGATGCCAGGCGCCAGTCACTGATTCCTGAAGAGAATATCAGCTAGCTCTTAGGAAGACAGGGCCTCGTCACCAACACGAACGCGTCTCAGCACACACAGCTGCTGCCACAAGCTGCAGTGAAGCGTGGCGTCTCGGGGTACAGCAGTGGAAGGCTCACTGCTCCTGCCCGTGGCCTCAGGGAAGCAGGCAGGACCAGAGGATGCAGCCACACGCAGAGCCTCGGGAGTCAGCAGTCAGGGAGAGGCTAGGAGACGTCTGTGGTTCTTGCAGGATTCCAGAGCCTCAGAGCCTGACATCTTCCTCTTCTACACCCTCCTTCTACAAGTGGGGAACTGGAGGCTCGGAGAGGTATAGGGCGATCCCCACAGTCACACAACTTGGGAAACTTCCCGGCAGGCCCCTTTCTGGGCAGAGCGGAAGCCCCACAGGTCAGGCCTTCTCATCCTCCTCAGAGGCTCCCTCAAGCCTGTGCTAGAGGAAAACCCACCCTGGAAACTCTCCGCGCTCCTGTTCTGTGCAGAAGTTACGGACACCTGAACCCAAGGCATCAGCCAGACAAGCCAGGACAGTGAAGAAGGGGGCAGGGAGAATGCGCACCCCAACATTAATTTCTTGTCTACCCTGAAAAAGCAAACTAGGGCATTGGGTTGAGACCCCATCACCAGGATTTCATCTTTTTAACGAGGCTGTTCTAAGATAAAGGCAGAGGGCGCAGACGTGTGGCTCGGGTTCTTGAGCGCCAGAACTCGGCATCGCAAATCCCCTAGTCATTCTCACCAGGGCTGCTGTCAGCACAGACAGACGAGGGCGACCCACGTGCAGCTGTGCGCCTGGCAGGGGCAGGCTGGCTCCGCTGCCGCCTCCTGAGATGTCACTGTAACCTAGTTTCTTGGAAACCTACTAGCATAGATTCCAGACGTCCACGTTCGAGCGGGCCCTGCAACGCCAGGTGTGCTGCATGGCGGGGACAGATGGAGTGCGCCCGGAATCCTGAACTGCCCCTGTGGACAGAGCCCGCCGGCTCCTTCACCCACTCCAGGACCTCTGGGTCAAAAGCAAACAAACGCAGCGGGGGCTTCTTTATTTCACTGTGATGTGAGACCACTGGGGACCAGAGACATGACGGGAGGCATTCCCCTGCTACAGGCGCAGCACCCACGGTTGAGGCAGAGCAGGATGGGGAAGGGACATCTGACAGCTACAGCCAAGGGTGTGGGCACTGGGGAGGAGGGAGAAGCCCCCGGCCACGTGGCCTTGCCTTGGGGGAGGTGTTCTTTGCTCTTTATTGAGTTTGTAAACCAGCCGATGATACTCGGTTGTTTATGCAACTGCCATTTGTAGTTCTGCAAAAATCGCTTGAAGAAGTATTACTATTCTGCTAGGTTTCACTGGGCAGGGGCAGAGAGAAGGCCGTTTAATCACACACGGTCCCCCTCCTCCGCCCGTCCTGTCTCCAAGAATGGATGTAGGTTATACCTGAGGGAGAGCGTCTGTGCGTTCTAGAAGATAAATAGACTGCCTTCCCTTCTCAGTAATAACTGCAATTTTGCTCTTCCGACAAAGTTTACATTCAGGCCCGTGCAAAAACAAAACTATTAGGCTTCTCGTTGGCATGCTAACAGATCATGTCTACCCTCGTCCTCTTTTTTTCCTTCTAGAGCTGAAGTTGTAATAAATGGCTCCTCATCGCCAGCTGTTGTTGACAGAAGTAATGAGAGCATGAAGCACAACATCCAGCCCGCCTCAGCCAAGTGGAGACACAACCAGACTCTCTCCCTGAGGATCAGGTAGTGGTAATTACCTAGAGGACAAGGGGCAGGCTTGGCCTTCTGCAGCACACGCTGGCACACTGCCGCTCTCCATCATCTAAAGAAATCGGGATAGAAATAAAAGGTTGACCTCCTGCTGAGGTGGGTTTCATCTGTAAGCGATCAATTGGAAATAAAAACCCAAGGAGCTCGGTCGCCCAGCAGATGCAACACCACTCCCCGCGGGAGGTGGCGGGAGCGCCTGGGATGGGCTGGGAAGGGGTGAGACTCCCCGGGCGGCAGCAGCCACAGCAGGGATGTCTCTGGAGAGCGCCCCCGCCTGGTGACTTGGGGCTGTCCGAGAGCTGCCCAGTGAGCTAGGACCCCGCGTGACACCTGACCACCAAGGGCGAGGTTTGGCTGCCAGAGCGGAGCTCTGCCTGGTGTTTTCAGAGGCCCGTGGGCAGTGAGCTGGAGACTGCGCAGTGGGGTCTCCCTTGTGGGCTGTCTGCGCATGTGGCACTGAGGGAGCCTCGACTACCCAGCCAAGGTGGGTCGGTGGAATGGCTCGTCATGGCTGACCAGGAAAACCCATCATTTCCACGCATTGTTCTGGGGTCTGATGTGGACCAGATGTGCGGGGGGGAGACACGAGAGAAAGTAGACAGGACAGTGAAGCAAGGCATGCACGTGGGTGGCGCTGCATCTTATAAATGGGGGAAAAGGAAGAAACAGCTTGGTTTTGTCACGGGACCAAGAGGGCAGGCTGGAAAGGCCCCCCCCAGGAGCCACAGGTTTTGGAAGATAAGTAGGAGTTCGCAGGCACAGTCAGCTGCCTCTTGGGTGCAGGGTCTGTTTGTGTTCACTGTTTCTGGAACACAATCTGGAGGTGGGTGGTGGGGGCAACAAGGTTGGCAGCACAGCCAGGACCGGGTGGAAAACCTGGCCTGTCAGGGCAAACCTCCCAGACCATGACCACTGCCTGCGGCCAGGACACGGTGGTCAACCTTGACCATACCTACCAAAATGTCACCCCCAGAGCAGGCAGGTGCCCCTCCGGTAGGCTGACTGCCCGAGTGGAAATGCCCCCACCTCCCTGGTTCTCGATGCTTAGTCTGGGGATTCAAGGGGTCTGGGGAGAGAGAGACATAAGGTCTGGAGAACTGCAAGTGGGAAAAGTCTAGAGGAGCCAACTCCTTGAAGGGGCCACTGTTCTGCCACCCCTTTGCCAGCACCTTTTCTGGGGCCTTCTGGTGGACCCTCACCAGACACCCCTAAAAGACCTGTACCACAGAGCTCTGAGCAGAGGCCCCAAGAATAAGTGGAAAAGCCGCGTTCATGTGACCACACCCACCAGCGTGGAGGTCCACCCAGACATGTGTTCTCAGTGCCAGGGTCAAGCCAGAGCACTCCCTCTGATGGCAGAGGGGACTCCTTCCCTCCCCTTCCAGCTGTGGGAGGCCCAGGTGCTCCTGGCCTTGTGGCCATATCTCTCCCATCTCTGCCTCTCTTCACACAGCCTCCTCTGTCTCTTACAAGGACACGTCATTGGATTTAGCGCTCACCCAGCTACCCGAGATGACCTTGTCTCAAGATCCTTAATTCAACCACACATGCAAAACACAGTCTAGCTTCCAAGGGTTAGGAGGTGGACACATATTTGAGGGGCTACTATTCACCCCACTATACCACCTGTCAGTGAAATCCTCCCACTCAAACCTGCCTGCAACCCCCACTCATGGTTTTCCAGGCCATTAGGTAGAGAAAGGGGTGGATGTGTCAGTAACTTGGGGAACGAGAAAGGATTCAAGTTCAGGGTTGACATCTGAGAAATCCTGACTCAGACAGACTGAGTCTCAGCTCAAAAAAACACCTTTCAGAGAAGACCAGACTGCAGATTTGGGAGGCGGGGGGCCTGCATACACACAGCCCCCTCAACAGGAGCACTGTGCCTCCCCCAAAGGGGAAAAGAATTTCCTTCAACTCCCATCAATTAATCACCAACATCATTCACAATAAGACTCTGGGAGTGATTTAGAATGATGTTTAATAATTGATAGTAATTTCTCGTAATTAGTTAGAAATTAATTTACTCTCAGAGGTATTTATTTATGGGCTTTCTGGGGGCTCTCTTTGCTCTTAAATACTTTGGGGTGAGTAATTACAAAGGTTTCAGCAATTTCCAAAATATATTCATTCGTCAAATTACAGAATCCTTGGTAACAAACAGTAAATAAAGCCGACACCTTTGTTTCCCATCAAGGCTAGAAACCCCTCAGCAAGCTAGTTCTCCCGCAGGCCCATCATACAGAAGCATGAACAAGAGCACGAGGCCTGCCAAGCATTCTGGCAGCCCCTTGCTCTGCCAATACAAAGCAGTGTCACCTGGAGAGCTTTCAAAGGTGAGCTGAGACCCAGTCTCTCTGAGTCAGGATTTCGCAGATGTCAACCCTGAACTTGAATCCTTTCTTGTCCCCCAAGTTAGTGACACATCCAGCCAGACGAACCTCAGGCTGTGAACATCTCGACCCCATAGGCGTTCAGGTAACGGTGTTACTCTCTCTACACAATGGGGTGACCATCTTTCAAATTCTCACTTGCCAAGTTCTAGAATGTTCTGTCCCTCCAGAGCTCTGTGGAAAAGAAGACTGGCATCACTATGTGTTCTAGACAGGGGCTCACTGCAGGAAGTTCAGCTGCTCTGGGTACCAGACGTCTGACTTGAATCATTTCTAAAGATCTGTGGGGTGACTTAGATAGTTCTAGAAGTAAAACCTCCACCTAGGATCCTCAGGTTCCTGGGGACAGGTCCTCCTGGCTTGAGAAAAGCCCACTGGCAATTCTGAGAGACACTCATCCTTTTCCTGACCACACAGCATCCCATTTGCATTCTTTGCTAGGTGATTCTAGAGCTCTCACCCTAAACCAGAATCGCCCTGGAGAGCTGTTCTTTGATTTGTTCTTTGTTCTGAAACAACAAAAAGGAGCCTCAGTCTGTGGGACCAGAGAACTATTAATATTTACAAACCCCAAACTAGACAGCAGTTGGGGGTGAGGGCGCCACACTCCACAAAACCACCCAGCTCACCCACAGCAGGCTGTGTTTTCAGTTTCCCAAAAGTAGTTTGGATCACGCACCTCAGTGTCCACGCTCCCATTCATGCCCTGAGGCCCCAGTGCCCAGATGGTTTCCACGGAAGTAAACGGCCACTGAGGGGTGAGGTACACGAGACCAGTCGTCGGGTTCAAGTTCCAAATGCAGAACCCCATACATGGTGGTCCTGAGTCCCGCCAAGAAGGGAGGTGGAAGAGGCGCGACTACTGTCTGGGTTTACCTCAGATTGTGGGGTCTCCCGTCATGGGACTTCCAGTGCAAAGCCCAGGCAGTCCTGGCCTGCCCTCCGCGACCCTCCGCGATGAACTCACCCTGTGCGCTGACGGGGTCCCTTCGCGGCAGCCTCTGTCTCTCACAGCAGAAAGCGCCAAGATGGCGACCGGGTGGGCCCCGCCTCGCCAACATGGCCTCCAGGCCGGAGCCGGGGTGACGGGCGGCTGGCCCTGGGCAGCAGCGGACAGCTGGGGCGGGACTTCTTTTTTCTCACGTGTGTCTGGTTTTTGTAGGAAGCAAATCCTGAAGTTTCTGGATGCCGAAAAGGACATTTCGGTCCTCAAGGGGACCCTGAAGCCGGGAGACATCATTCACTACATCTTCGACCGCGACAGCACCATGAACGTGTCCCAGAACCTCTACGAGCTGCTGCCCCGGACCTCGCCACTGAAGAACAAGCACTTCGCCACCTGCGCCATCGTGGGCAACTCGGGGGTGCTGCTGAACAGCGGCTGCGGCCGGGAGATCGACACGCACAGCTTCGTCATCAGGTAACCCGGACCGGGCCGGCATGTCGACGCCGCTCAGTCCGCTCCTGCACCGAGACTGTGTGTCAGAACTGCCGGAAGCTTCTAAGAGTCCCGAGGTCCAGACGGCACTCAGAGCAAGCCAATCAGCGGTGGGGCAGGGAGCAGGGCGCGGGGAGTGCAGTTCAGAGAGCCGGTGACCCCTGGGTGCCTGCGCCAGGGGAGAACCCACTGCTCTGCAGCAAACCCAGGCGACCAAGGCCCACTGCCTGCCTTTTATAAAGTTTTGCAGGAACGCAGTCACACACCACAGCCTAGCGTTTTGAATAAAGCTTTATTGGAACACAACCACACCCCACAGCCTAGTCTTTGCTTAGTAAACTTTATTGGAACACAGACACACCGGTTCCTTTTTATAAGCTCACACTGCGTTCTCGCACTCACGTAGAGTTGAATTAGTTCAGTGACTACCACGGGAGAGCGCACAGCCTGTAAAGCCTAAAACACTGATTATCTGGCCCTTTGCGGGGAAAGTCTGCTAACCCCCAGAAAGAGCCAGGGACAGAAGGCTGGGAACAAAATCTCTTGGATGGACAAGCTGTTGTCCAAGTTTATAAAACTCTTACGTGTTGGTAACTTGATTATCTGGTAGTCGAGAGCTGGAAGATGATTTCCCTGGAAGTGTTTCTCCCAAGGGAGAAACCGATTTTGTACTTGGCCACCGTTTTTGCTCATATTTCAGCTCTCATCATCCCATCCCGAGACACACTTGGACACAGTTACCACGTCCTGATACCTGACCTCTCCCTGCCAACCCAGACAGACTCCGAAACAAGGCTTTGCTCTTTTCTGGTCAAAGTGGGGCACACAGAGACGCCAGTGTCGTCCCAAACAGCACCCGCTCAGGTTTCAGCTGGACCGTCTCGGACGCAAAGAAAGCCTTGTCCGGGGCTCTGGGAACTGAACTATGTGTAGGGTTCCCAAATCTCAGGGCCTGGGAGCAGACAGTATGTTTGCGCTGTGTCCACGCTGCCGGAAGAGCAAGGTGGTTTTCGTTTTGTTGCCCCCTGCCAGGTCCTGTCTGTGCCAGCACGTCGGTGCCTCAGTTCCCATTTTTCAAAACCCAACAGTCTATGGGGGTGGGGGAGGGGCAGCACCCGGGAGAGGCTGTGAGCAGCTTTGTCTGATGCATCGGGAGTCCCATTGCTTGAAGGGCTTTTCTGCCATGGCGGGGGCTGGAGGCACAGCTGCCTCCCAGTGGAGTCAGATCACCTCCTGGGGTTCCTGGCAGGGCCGACGACAGCCTTTCTGACCCGGTGTCACAGATGTAAGCCATCTCTCTTGCTCTGTCGCAGGTTCCAGCGGTGAACTTCTTTGTTCCATCCTGCCCTTACCCTAGAGATTTCCAGAGGAAATGGCAGGTTCTAACCCATAGCTTCCTTTTGGACATTCACCCAGCAAGAACAGCAGTGAGGTGTCTAAGGTCTGGTTTTGGTTCTGGGGCCGAGGTCTCAGCACTTAGAGTGTGTCGCTCCCCTTCTGAATATTGATTGGGTCATCTGATTTGATCACGGATCTATGAGCTTGCTCTTCAGATCTCCAACATTCGTTCCACACACACTTATTCTAATGTCTCAGCCTTAGTCCCATTGCTTTTCTGTCATCAAGTCCTCCATGCCAGGCAGCATCCTGGATTCTGAGCATTGCCCCCTGCTGCTGTCCCACTTTCAACTGCCTTTAGCATGGGCAGAAACCCAGGTGGGATGCCAGGTCCAAGAAGGTGGAAAGGCAGACAAAGTCGACCACAAAGAAAACCTCAGGGTCCCTGAAGGAGGCAATGAGAGGTTGCAGTAGCCCCGCCCTCCATACATACTACACCTTCATTTCATTGGCTGTTGTTTCCAGTACAAATACTTTCCTGCCACTCTCCGCTCAAGAGCTTTTAGTAGCTCCCCATTGCTCTCAGGACCAAATCCCTGACATACAGTCCCTCTGCTGTCTCATCCTGCTTGTCTCTCCAGCCTCATCTCCTACACACACAGTTCCCCAGTGGGACCAATCACTAACCTTCCCCGAATGCCCTCAGTATTTCACACCTCTATGCCTTGGATACATTTATAGTTCCTAACATGCTATGGCATGATATTTCCGAAACTGTTTGGTCCGAAGACCTTCCAGAAGAACTTGTAAAAATAAATATCAATTCCTAGGCTCATCTTCCTAGGAGTTGGGTCTCCAGGGGAGGCACCAGAAATCTGCATTTTTATGAAGTGCTTGAATGCCAGATTCTTCTGATCTGGCAAGCTGGGGAAACATGCTTCTGATGTCCCTTTTCCACTAATGGATTTCTGCTCATCCACCCTGCAGTGGTCACCACCTCCTGGAAGACTGCCTGATACTCCCGCTCCCCAAAATGTTAGTAGTAATGATTGAGCTTATACTGTGATCCAGGAATCTTCTGAGTGGCTCTTTGACTCCTGTGGTGGGGTGGGGTGCTATTTGATCTCCGTCAGAGCTAAAGAAGCTTGTGCTGTGGTCCTCCTAATCCATGAGGAAGCTCTCTGGAAGCACAGAGAGGCTGAGCATCACAGCCTCAGACCTGAATTTTGAACCTAAGAGTGTAGCCAGGCACACCTGCCAACAACCTCATGATGGGGTTCGCTGTGGGCTGCCTTCCTTGCTTCCCTACCCACCCACCCCACCCCCGCCCAGATCCTAAACTGCAGGAGGCAGGCGTTTTACTTTGGCGCCAAAGTTTTGTGTATGTGCTAAGTGCTCTGTAAATATTTTCAGAAGGGGGATCACCAGAGGGACTGGCACGTTCAGGAACAGGTCCTGAGGCCTTGTTTTCAGAGGAAAAACAAGAGGCAGAAGATGGACACGGTTTCACGTAGCAGCGATCCCCCAGAACCATGTCACCTTTTTCTCCGGCAGGTGCAACCTGGCGCCCGTGCAGGAGTACGCCCGGGATGTGGGGCTCAAGACGGACCTGGTGACCATGAACCCGTCGGTCATCCAGAGGGCCTTCGAGGACTTGGTGAACGCCACGTGGCGGGAGAAGCTGCTGCAGCGGCTGCACAGCCTCAACGGCAGCATCCTGTGGATCCCCGCCTTCATGGCCAGGGGCGGCAAGGAGCGCGTCGAGTGGGTGAACGCGCTCATCCTGAAGCACCGCGTCAACGTGCGCACCGCCTACCCGTCCCTGCGCCTGCTGCACGCCGTCCGCGGGTGAGCCGGCAAGGGGCGCGCTGGGCGGGCGGGCTCGCCGCGGCGTCCCTCTCCCGCGCACGGCTACCGCCGCTGCACCCCTCGACCTGGAAGGCACTCAGCACACCCTTTCAGAGTCCACTTCTGGAGAAACGAGGAGGGGGGACAAATGGGTTTCCTCTGGTGGGTCGATTTTAACCAATCGACAGCACCTGCCTGCAGAAGTGTTACCAGTGCCTCCCAAGACACTGCAGGGAGGGAAGGGAACGGGGGTGCGAGCGCGGGTACTTGGGACCCGCTGTTGCTGTCTTCAGTGGTGCTCAGAGTTGGACGTCATTCAGCCTGACTTGCTGTAAAGTGTGGACTGAGGTCAATAGGATGTGCTGGTGGATTCTGTTTAAGGCCCTCCAGGGGCGGGAGGAAGAAAATTCCTGGATAACTGTCAAGATTAGCACCTGGGCGGTGGTGCTGCCCGGGAGGAGCACGTCCCTGTCCGGGGAGGTGAAGGGAGACAGCTCTTTCTTGGGCGTGTGAAGAGTGGGGTGCTCCTTATCAGTGTGCCCCAGCGGGCTCCTGGCCTTCCAGTCCTGGGCCCAGCCCTGCCCCCCAAGCCCCCTCAACCATGGGGACACAGGACAGCCCACTCTGGGCCCCACGCTCCCCGGGGTTGCTGGAATGCCCTTCACAGCATGACACATGTAACCTCTGTGCTTCTAAAGCTGACTTCCGGGCACCCTGTGACCAGCACGCATCCCACTGGGGTGGGGATCGGCACACAAACCTGTGCCCCCAAGAAAGACCTAGAGAGGCTGATCCCAAGAGGCCCGTGCGGGGCTGATGGAGTAAGAGGTGCTGCGTGGACCAGCCCACAGGGGTCTCAGCCCACATCCTGGAGGGGGAGTGTCTGAACCCCCTTCGCATCCTGGCCCCCAGCCCCGTCAGAGCAGGTCTATACCACCACCCACCACCCCACCCCACCTCCTCACACCATTAGGCTCCCCCTGCCTTAATGATTCTTTCTGGAAGGAGCAAAGTCTTTCTGTGGTTTGGGGGCAGTGGAGATCGGCAAAGGCGAGAAGGTGGTGAGGATGGAAGTCCTCTGGCGGGGAGTGGGCCACCCCTGGCGGGCGCAGCCAACACCATTCCCAGCTATAATCGACTCACTTTCATCTGTCAAAATAGCATTAGGCGCCAGTAGTAAGCCCCTTAAACAAACAGGCTGTTAGTCCTGAGATGGTAGCATCTTCCCCTGCAGGAGCTCCCAGGAGGAAACCCCAGAGACAGGGCTGCTCTGCTTTTAGCTTGGGGGGGGGCGGTGCACCAGGGCCCGTGGACAGAACTCCACAGCGCGGCCTCCCCCTGCGGGTGGGACTTCACGGCGCTGTCCACGTGGCGGACGGCCCCCCTGCCTCGGTGGCCAAGGCTGCCGTTGCCTCTGCGAGAGGAAGACGGGGCCGTGAGCGGCGGAGCAGGCACAGGAGGAGGGCCCAAGGCAGCAGAGCAGGAGGCGGAGGGTGCCCGGTCCAGAGACAGCGCGTGCAGCTCCAGACGCGCGGGCTATGGGGGCAGAGCCACCTGGCTGGGGCCTGCAGCACTGCTCACCTGCTTGGGTGACAGCCTGAGCCAGGGCCATGGCCTGAGCGCTGCTCTCTGTCCCTGCCGGGCGGGCGCTGCCTCCCTCAGAACAGGATCCTGAGCCAGCGACACAGGACAGCGGGCGACCGGCCACCAAGCTGCTGGGAGGCGGCAGCTGCCCCCGGCGCGGGGAGGGCTCCCTGTGGGCGAGGGGCCAGCCTGTGCCGCGGGCCCGGGCGGTAGAAGCAGCTGCAGAAGAGCGGGCGGGCGGGACAGGAGGGTCAGTGATGAGGCGCTCTGCTGGGGTCAGAGCCGGGGCTCAGTCACGTGCACCTCCAAGCCCAGTGTGGACTGTAGTTTGGGGAATTGTTCCCTTACGTTAGAATCCGGTACAGTCATTGTGGGAGGCAGCACAAGATTCATTAAGAAATTAAAAATAGAAACTCGTGTGATCCCGTGAGCCCACGGCTGGGCGTACCCGAAGAACAGACAGGATTCAGGAGAAGTCCGCACCCCGTGCTGGGGCAGCCCTGAGGGAGAAGCCGGCTCCACCCTCTCGCCCGCTCTGGCCTGGGCTGGGCCTCTCCCCGGCCTCTCCCCGCGCTCCAGCTGCGGCCACACTCCTGGGTCTAAGGACCATCACCCAGTGGGTGGGGCCCACCTGGTGGCTTCGTTTAATTTGATGCCCTCTGTGAAGATCCTCTTCTCCGAATGAGGACACGCTCTGAGGTCCTAGAGGGAGGACTTCAACGTGACTTTTGCGGGGACGCCAAATGACCCCTCACATTGGGGGCCTCTCAAAGATGCGCTGATTCAGCACATCCGTGCCGGGGGTGGCTACCCACGGACTTATCAAGATCCTCGGCCCCTGAGGCGGGTGTCGGCTGGGCAGGGCAAGCAGGGACGGCACCTGCAGGGTGTGCGCAGAAGGCCAGCCCAGCCTGACCCCCCTCGCGCCCCAGGCCTTGCAGCCCTCACGGGGGGCACTGCCAGCCTGCAGTGGCTCAGAGCCCCGGCTGGCTGTCGGGAGGGCGGGCATGCGCCGCAGGAAGTGGGGCGTGCTCAGCAGCTGGTGGTGAGGGGCTCCCATTCAGTCTAACAGTGGGCAAGGCGGTGACCACGGGAGTCGGCCCCAGGGCAGGGAAGCCGGGGCTGCAGGAGGCACAAGCATCCTTTGATGGGAGCTTAATTCGGCACCAGGAGTGCTGAGCCTAAGTCTGAGGCTGGCACCCACCCAGCAGGCACCCCCATGAGTGCTGGAGCGCAGGCTGGCAAGGAGGGCCAGCGGGCAGGCCTGGGCTGCCAGGAAACTGTGGAGCAGAGGCGGGGAGTCTGGCACAGGCGGGGATCCCTCCCAGACTCGCCCAAAGCGATCCGAGCAGTGACCCTCGGGGCCAGTCCCCGGGCCCGAGGCCCCGTCCCTCGGGTGCCCACGAAGGGAGAGGTCTGTTGCAAGGTGGCCTTCCCCGGCCCAGACGAGGAGGGAGGTCTGTGATGCCAGGGCACTGGCAGCCACTGCACCCGGTCATTTTTAATGGGCTCTCTCTAGATTTTTAAAAAGGCAGCGCTGCATAGTCTAAAGGGAAATCTGGATCGTCTAAAAGGGTTGGACGTGAAGGCGAGCCCTCCCCCACGGGCAGCACACGAAACTGGCTTCTGCGCATGCGTGTCCTTCCCGGAATGCCCCTTTCCCCCGAAGGGAGCGCCTTTTAAGCACTGGCCCTGGCTTCCCTCTGGAAACGGTTCCACGCGAGCCTGTGCTGCCCCACCGCCCGGCACGCCGCTGAGTCCAGCCGTGAGGGCTGGGCCAGAGCCACTGTAGGCAGGGCGGGCGCTTCTGTCTTCAAGATGTAGCCAGGTCCCCCGTGATGCTCCAGGGTAAACTCGCGCAGGGGAGGGGGCGCTGCTGAGACACCAGATGGGGCGCTGCATGGCTAATTTGTGTAGGTAGCGCCAAGTTGACTTCCCTAGAGGGGGAGCCGGTGTATGCTCCACCTGTGTTATTGAAATGTCTGTTTTCCCATAACCTTGCCAACGTGGCGGATTAACAACACTTATTATCTTTGCCAACCCAGTGGAAAATGGCATCTGATTGTTGCTTGAAACCGGCCTCCTTCAGTTGTGAACGAGGCTGGAAATGATGTCTTCTTTTTCTTTTTGGAGTGGTGTCACTTTAAACTCCAGAATCTGGCCAACGGATCATGCTCCTGGGGTGATGCCCGCGCGTGACCCGTAGTCCTGGACCCTCCGAACCCCTACCCCGCACGGCCGCAGGAGTCCCTCAGTCACTAACACGCATTTTTCCTCCTTTTTCTCTTGGCCACCTGCTGCTTGGGATGCCCTTAGCCTGCCTCTCCCCTCTGAGGGCCTGAGACGGGGCTCCTTCATCAAGCTGACCAGCGCCCCCCAAAGGAGCCCTGGCCTCTGCTTGCTTGTTTTCGTTCATCTTTAAATAGACTGGTGACGCCTCCACTTTGAGCGTGCACTGTGTTGGGGCCTGGGGTTCTGCAGAAGCAGGAAGCCAGTCCCTTGCACACTGAATTCAGAACTGTAGGAGAGAAAAAATACAAGCAAATGAGGAATTATAGTGGACAGCTGGAAATGCCGGATGGAGAAAGCACGACAGACAGGGAGGCTTCCGGCAGGAGGTGACCAGGAGGCTGAGCACATCAGAAGAGGCTTCTACCAGGATGCAGGAAGCATCTTGAAGGAAGTCCCCAGGCGTGGGGTGGCGAGTGGCAGGTGTGTGGGTGTGGGAAGGATTTCAGACCCAGAGCTGAAGGGCTGGGTGGGCCCCATCCAGGCACTAGGTGCTCCCTGTGGACTCGGAGTCCCTGGGAATTATTTGGTGCTATGGCCGTGCTTGAGGTTAGCCTGGCTCGCTTACGTGAGGGCGCCGGCTCAGGTAAGCGGAATCCGCCTTCGTTGTCCCGGGGGCTTCACCAACCCTGATGCAGCCCCAAATTCTGAGCAAGATGAGCCTTCTGCCAAGGGGAGCCCAGGTGCCAGAGCCCTAAGCAGCCCTCCCAGAGAAGGGGCAGTCACAGGCTGTGGGCCCCCGGCTGGAGCCGAGGTCGCTGACATGGGTGATGGGCCAGGGGCCCATGACAGCCACCTGTGTCATGTCCCAGGTCCTGGAATCCAGGGAGAAGAACCAATGTGCTTCGGAGACAATCTGGGCCATCCTCGTTTATGGCCGCCCACGTTCATAAAATTCAGCACTGAATCGTCTTGGCAAGTGGGGGGTAGCCAATTTGAGAAATAATCACTGCCTTCTTTGAGAGGACTTCGCCTTCTAATTAAAATCTCAAGACTGGGATTTTAAAGGTGCATTGTCAATACAGTGTCCCGGATGCACCCAGCTAACCTCATCTGGGAAGGCAAAATTAATGAGTTTGTGTTTCGACACCCAGCTGTTATCCCAGGGAAAGAAGTAGCCTGCAAGTCCGCCACGGCCGTCTCTAAATTGGCCAGAGCAACCAAGCAGAGACAAAGGAAATCGAGAGTGATTTGTTCCCACATAACTCAGTCAGCTGCTATTACAGGCGGCTCGTTACCCGGCATCCCAAGTGCCGGCCACACAGCCACACACGGCTCAGGAGACCCTGTTTGCCCAGGGAGGCCGGAGAGCAAGTAGCGGCCGGCGCAGCACTGAGCTCTCAATTCGTCCTGGAGCCTCACTCGCCGTTAACACCTTCCCGGCTGGCGGCTCCGGGTGAAGAGCCCGGTGGCCCTCTGAGAGGCCAGGAGTCTGTCTCCGGCCCCAGCCGACCCCCTCACAGCTGCGTGCCCTGCCAGCTGCCCCCTGCTGCTCTTCTGCTTCTCCCCATTTCTCAGCCTCATTTGTAGCAAACATTCGCCCAGCTCAACGCAAGCCAGCGCATCGGCTCCAGGCTGGGCTGCGACCCGCACACTGCAGCCTCGAGGTTTCGCATGAGAGACTTTATCTGGTCCCCGCAAAGTGTGATGTGGGGTGGCAGGGCTCCCTCCAGCCGGGGACTTGGGGACACGGTTTTCCACCTCAGGATGAAACCACCTTCCCGGAGGCTTTGAGGCTCTCCAAGGGGGATGTGGCAAAGAGCAGAGGGACGTGCCCCTGCCAGCCCGGATGGACACTTTCTGGCAATGGCCTACCGGCCAGGTGACCCTGATCCAGTTACAGGTGCTGCAGGGAGGGGCCGGGCTGGCCGCGGTGTCCATCAGGTGCCGTCGAGTGCCGTTGGCTCTGCCACCTGCCTTGACTGCCCGCTCGCTCAGCCAGGGCCTTTGGACCCCTCCAGAAGCACGCAAGGTGGACACCCACTCCGGGGAAGATCGCAGGACAGTTATCATGAAATGTCAGCCTGGCCAAAAAGCACTGTAGAGTGAAAGGAAAAAGCACCACAGAGTGAAAGCCCACGACCAGGGGCGGGTGATGAATGCGGTTTGAGCTGGGGAGAATGGGGGGCACAAAGCGACATTTCTCGGAAGACAGGATGCATGTGCTTAATCTGGGGGAGAGGGGAGCATTCACCTAGGGGCCCCATGGGGTAAATCACCTCTGGGGGGGCGCAGCATGAGTATGTATGCCCTCAGGTCCGCCTACGCGCTCCTGGATGTCTTGCCCCAGTCTGGCGCGCCGCGAAGTCGCTCGAGGAGGGGATGTCGAGGAGATCCAGCCCTGCAGGGGCCCTGCTGGGGGCTTGTGTACCTGGGGAGTTGTCAGCAACAGCTGTCACCAACCCACAGACTGGTCTGTTGGACTCACTGATGGGTGGCCAAACACATTTTAAACTAGTGACCAACATTTAAAATTTGGAGAATTTGCATAACAGTCCAGCTTTCTGGTAGTCTGGGAAAAATAAGAAAATCTGGCATGATCATACCCGACAGCACTAAGCTGGCTACCCCTTTAGATGCTCTAGTCCCCACCGCTCCCTATTGCCATAGCAACGCTGAGGCCAGGGGTCTGTTTTCCTTACACACGTCTGAATTCTGGACTCACTCAGTTGTAGCCCCTGACTGGCCACTAGACTAGGTGAGTGCACCAGGCCCAGTGCTCTTAAAAACTCCATGACAGTTCCTTTCGTTCACTCTGTGAACACTGTTGAAAGGAAGATTCAAGTTACCCCACCTCGCAGACAGCTTGGGGTGAGAGGTAGCCTCGAAAGTCGTTGCATTATATCAAGTTTTCATTACTGACGGGTACCCTGTGGGTTCGCAGAAGCCCACCACCTTGTCTAATTCAAAGCACCTCCATTGTGAGAAAAGAGCTAAGGTTCCAGAACAGTTGGGGCCACTCTTTGGAGCCACAGAAGGGGCCGCCTGCAAAAGGAAGGGTTTCTAGAAAAACTCCCCCCTCACCCCAGCAGGAATCAGCTGGTCTCCACAGCGCCCCAAGCACCCTGTGGCCACTGGGCAGCGCGACATGTCCCGCTCCCTGCAAAGGCCTCTCCACGAACCCGCGTCACCTTTGGTTTCTTTCCTCCTTTTACTGTCCAGGTACTGGCTGACCAACAAGGTCCACATCAAAAGACCCACCACCGGCCTCTTGATGTACACGCTGGCCACGCGCTTCTGCAACCAGATCTACCTCTACGGCTTCTGGCCCTTCCCGCTGGATCAGAACCAGAACCCTGTCAAGTACCACTACTACGACAGCCTCAAGTACGGCTACACCTCGCAGGCCAGCCCACACACCATGCCCTTGGAGTTCAAGGCCCTCAAGAGCCTGCACGAGCAGGGGGCCTTGAAACTGACCGTGGGCCAGTGTGACGGGGCCACGTAAGGGTCCCGCGGGGACTCGGTGGCTCACGTTTCCTGCCGACTACACCACAGGCAGATGGGATTCGGGCGGCGCAGACTCTAGAACCAGCAGGCTAGTGGTTTTCTTTGTTCCAGTGTAAAACAGTGACCAGAATATATATATCTCTACCTGCATATATATATTGACCTGAGTATTTATAGCTGTGTGGTGTTGATCTAGCGTTAGGCAGATAAGCCACAGGAAGAACGTGTGGAGAACCCACCCACGTTGGATGGAGACTCAGTCCATCTTTGGGGGGACAGAAGGACATAAAAAGAAGTTGGTCCCGTGACTTGGGGGGACCTGCTGCCTCCCACTTGGGGGGGCTCTGAGGGCTCGTGGGTGAACGGAGAGCCAAGATTGGCAGCTGCCCCAAGCCTCTGAGGCGTGAGCCAAGACCCAGAGGGACAGCTTGACCCCAGTCTCGCAGAGAGAGGGAGGCTGGAGCGTTTGCCGGGCACGAGACAAGGATCAGGGCCACCTCTCAGCAGAAGGCCCCGGCCCACGAACTTGAGTCCACTGCCCGGGGGTGAACCTCAGTGGAGCCAGCCCTGACCAGAGGGGCCTCTGCAGTGGTGGCGAGAAGGCTCGAGAAGTCCCATACTCCGACTGAACAAGACCCACCAAGGATGTGAGGTGGACCAGGCAGAAGACGCTAACCAGCTGGGGTGCTTCTCGTCGGGCTTTTGACAAATCACAACCTCCTGTTTAGGGCAGCGCTCTGCCCCAACAGCGGGCAGAGGAGCTCCGGACTGTGGGGTCATGGCGGCTGGGCTTTAAAGCCACGGAGTCTACCAAGAAGGAGGGGACCTGGATGTCACCCTTGGGCGCACCCTCCTTCCTGCTTTGTCACAATGTCACAGGAAGGACTGGACTCTCCCCTTCGGCCACCAGGGAAGCCACAGCAAAAGCTTGAAAGGGCATTGCCAAGATAAATGTCATCCTTTCTAAAACACCCGCAGTTGCCTTTCCGGGAGCCCCAAGGAGCCCCAGAACCCCAGGCTCCAGCTCCATTTCTCTGCAGCCACACTCTTTGTCTGCTCCTTGCATCGTGCACACCGGGGCCTCTGCGGCCAGACTCCTGTCACTGCCACTCTTGTGTCCCCTTCCCACCGAGAGTGCCCACACTGAGGTTTTTGACTCTGCGGGGAGAGGTTCTGATGTCCGCCCCCTTCCCCTGCCCCTCCCCACAGAGGATTTTCAAATTTTGCAGAATCGTTTTTTCCCCTGTTAGGGTTAATATTCAATTTTTTTGTAAACCCAAAACCAATGGGGTATCACAGACCAGGCATGCGCTCCCCAGGGGACTCTGGCTGGGTGCCAGCAACTCAGGCTGGACGCACAGGTCACGCAGACAAGCTCGGCTGGCGTGATGGGCTGGATGCATCAGCTGAGAAATAACCGTGTTCTAAACTGTATTTGAAAGATAAGTAAAAGCCATTATCTTAAAGGTCACGGAGCTAAGACAAAGAATCAAGACCTGCTCCCCGCACGTGAGCCCGGACATAACTAATCGACAGCAGTCGGGAGCAAGACACCGGCCATGAGTTCGCGGTGGGCGGGAGGCCAGCAGAGGCTGCGGAAGGAGGCTTCGACCTTTGACCCCACCAAGTGCGACCCTCCATTTCTGTTTCTTTCCTTGTTCTTCTCGTTTCCACTTGGAGTCTGAAATTTGGGGTTTGCATTAGCAAATGAATATTTAAGAAAGCAACAGCCCCGACAGCCTCTGTGGGAACGGAGTGGCTTGGACGCCTCTCGAGAAATGGAAATAATTAGGGTCACGTTTTACATGTCTCAGAGCCTTTCATCTTGAGGACCTCGAAAGCCCGGAAGGACGTTTAATTTCTGAAGTTGGCAGTGCCTGGGAGACAGGCAGAATTGCCGGCAGGGCCTCGGCGGACTAGCCTCAGGCCTTGGGTTCCAGAATGTTGCAGGGGTGAGTCCTAGGGGGAGCCCCAGTGTCCGGTCTGGGAGTGTGCCTGCGTTCCGTCTGCAGCATCCTGCCCTAGGCGGCCAGATCTCTTGGGAGAACCTGTGGTTCTCCTTTTGGCTCATCTTCGTCTTGGTCCTGAAACCGCAGTTGGTGGCAATCGACGTGGAGGAGCCTGGCCACCTGCTTCCCGGCTCCCTCCGGAGAGAGGTCGAGAGCCAGCCAGGACTCTCCGCCAACCACTGCCCGTCTGGGGTCCAGCGCTGCCGACCGCGACGGTCAGCGATGACGACACCTCGGTTTCCCCATCTGGGCACTAGGGGTCCGGAGGCAGCCGCGCCCCGCCTTCTTGGAGCTCAGTCTGAATGGGGTCCCCTGTGGCCCTGACCCAGCCAGCCTGGGTGGCCACGCAGAATCTGGGCCTGTCCCCTCAGCGGCACCCTGACCGCTGCCTGGCAATGAAGGGCCCAAAGACCCCCAGAGCAGGTGGCCCGTCAGCCACAGCCAGACCTCCGTTTGCCGCAAGCCCCCAACCGACCCCTCCGTCAACTGCCCGCTTCGCTGAAGAGCTGGAACCGTCTGAAGTAAGGTCTCGTCAGAATCCCCTGAAGATGCAGCGTCCATCCTCTCGCCAGTAACTTCTCCCTCTGCCCTCCGTCCTCCTGGCACCAGCACACCCCTGCCCTGCAGCCCCCCTCTCCCAAGGCCTGGCTCTTGTGCTGCCTGGACCCCCCAGTCTCCAGCTTCCGGGACCAACCAGCAAGTCCACATGTCCATCTCCAGGGCCTGTCCACGCCCGCGCTGCCCACGCCCTTGGCTCTACAGCCGCCTCCCCTGGACTCTCCCTCTCCCCTCACTGCCACATTCTCGAGACTTCTTTCCTCCTTTCCCAATGCCGCTTCCTCATTTATGTATTTATTTATGTGTGTATTTATGATTTATTTATTGGCACCCCCCTTGACCTTAAGCGGAGCACAGCAGCTCTGACCCTTTGTTCCCTCTCTCGCGGCCTCGCAGGCGGAACTGCACCCCTTGGGCGTCCCCTCCCAGCCCCATGGTCCTGTCCCCGCAGGCTCAAGCAGCTGCCTCCAACCCCACCCCCGGCTCCACGGTCCCCGAGCCCCAGGCTGCTTGGACTCCCCGCTCCGGCGCGCCGTGCACCCCGCATCAACCCCACACGTCTAGAGCCAAGTCCTCACCTCCCGCCCTGTCTCCTTTTTGTTTAAAGACCCGGAATCCTCTCGACCACCCAATCCTGAGACCCTAAAGTCATCTCCGACTCCACCCACGCGTCCCCCAGGAGCCCGGCCATCAGCACCCCCTCCCTCAGATCTCCTCTGCGTGCGCTTATCCAGCCCCTCCGCCCAGAACTGGCTCTGCATGTTTCTCTCCAGCCAGCCACAGCCCCCCAAAGCCCCCCTGGCGCACAGAGGCATCTCCAAGCCCCAGCCCGATATTCCAGCCCCATGAGGCGCCATTCTCCTCCCACCCCGCAGGGCCCCAGCAGGCAGGAATGCACAGCTTCCCTGTCTCTGCGCCTTTGTCTGGCCATCTCATCCCCTGGAACGCTCTCCCTGTTTCCTTCACGGCCACGCGGGGGCCACGCCCTCCGTGAGGCCCCCGTCGGCAGCCCCGGGCTCCACACGCAGAACCACCGTAGCACTTTATTTGTCCTCTCGTCCCGGCGCTGACACGTTCTGCCTTGTATTATAGTGATCGTGCGCTCGTCCGACGGCTGTTCTCAGCCCGTAAGCCCGCAGGGGCAGGGGCCGTGTTTTATTCATCCGTGTCCATCACGGCATCAGCTGGTGCACAGCACACAGCAGTCACTCAGTAAACGTGTGTTGGATTCAATCCTCAATGCCTGTGTGGGCGCTGTCATTACTGGGGTCAGTTTGCATCTAGAGTGTCGCCAAAACCCCCCAAAAGCAGGTGCAGAAATCCTTGTCCCCCACGTGGACCCTAAAGCTGAGGCCCTAAACCCAGCAAGCCACACGGCTCAGGCAGAGTTAGCACCCCAGTCTCCTCATCCCCCTTCCGAGCTTTCTCTGTCCTTCCTTACGGTGGGGGCACCGCAAACTGCAAACCCCACGGAGCTGGCTGGACCTTCAGAGTCAGGCGAAGCTCAGCATGCACCCCAGGCCGTGTGCCCGTCAGTATGGGCAAAATTCTCTCTCCTTCTCGGGGTTCTATCTGCCCGGGGGTGGAGCTGTGGGGCCTCATAAATCAGGCCGCGGCTGCTGTCGCGGGGTGGGAGACATCGTCCAGATGCCAGAGCGGCCCGCAGCTCCCAGGGCTCCGTTTGATAAATCTCTTCACGCCCAATTACGGGGACAGGCTCGCCTTGGGTCGGCGGGCAGGGGGCCGCGGGCGAGCGTGCTGGCCCCCAGGGCCCAGAACAGCACCCACGCTCCGCCCACCCGCAGCCCCAGCCTTGGCGTACCCCCAGCCCCCGCGCGCTTCTTCTTGGCACCCACCAAGCGCATCACCACTTCCCCATGTCCCCCAGAGCCCAGGTAGGAAATGGGGCTCCCCAGGGATTCCAAGAACTGAGTCCAGAAGGACCCTAATACTTAAGGGGTGGTGGCCCTGAGAAACTGGTCTAAGGGGCCGCGGTGGGGAGGTGCCCCCCGCAGCCCAAGGACTGAGCAGGGCCTCTCCACGGCCAGACAGCCGAGAGCCCAGGCCGGCTCCGCAGACACCCCACGGGTTCGTTCCAGGCACTTTCACTTTCTAAAACGAGGGTGTCATGGTGGGCGGCGGGGAGGCTGGGACAGCGCGAGGCTCAAGGGCACGCAGCACCTTGTACCCCAGTTCCAACGGGGCGTCATGTGGCAAAAAAGCAAATCACCCTCACGATCGCTGGGGCTGTTTCTATGGCCACCAGCACCCCATCTCCAGTCGAGAGCTGGACCTGGCCACCTCCCCAGGCCCCCGGGGTGACCCAGATGAGACCTTTTGACCTGGGTGCCTTGTCACCTATAAAATACAGATGACACCCAGCTACCCCTCCACAGAGTTCTCGTGAATGGAGCAAAAGGACGGGGGAGAGGGAGCAGCTGGGCAGGGGCGAGGGGAGAGCAGCGCCGTGCAGCAAAGGAAACACAAATGCGAAGCTTTGGGGCCGTTCTGCTCCCGCGGGGGCTTCGCTCCATCCTGGCAAGGAAATCCCAAGCATCCGACCCCGACCCCGCTTACAAGGCCTGGAAACTGGTCCCCTCTGGCTCTGCCTCACCCCCTGTGTTCCGGGAGAGCAAGCTGGACACTGTGGCTTGCTCCCTGTTTTCGTGGACACACGGACACAGTCCCCCACTTTTGCTGAGAAGGAACGGACACGCAGCCCCGTGCAAGCTGAGGACGGAGCAGCGTGGGGGCTGGATTCACGCGTGGAGAAACGCCCCGCCCGGGTCAGCGGGTCGCCGTCTCCCAGCGCAGGCTCGACAGGAAGGATGAGGAGGAGGAGGCAGCAGAATCTCTGTCCGTGTGGGGAGACGGCGGGGCTTGCACTCCCACCCACGCTCCTGGGAGTGGCCGGCAGGGCCAGCGGAGTCGCCACCTGCACAGTCCCTTCGCCTCGTGCTCGCGTCCCGGAAAGGGCCAGTGTCCGGGTCCGCGCACGCGCAGCTCGTCGCCCGGCGCTGACCCCACCTCTGTGGAGGCCTCCGCACAAACGCCGGTCTGTGGGCGGCAGCCAGCTGAGCACGCTGCAGGGCGGGGCAGGCGTGGGGGAGGGGCCCTGCGAGGCCTAGCTGGAACTGCCGTCCACTCTCCATCTCCCGACAGCCTGGCTCTGAGCAGCGACGTGAGCGCAGACAGCAGACTCGGCGGCGGGGGAGAGAGGGAGGAGGGCCCCGGCCGACTGCCGCCCAGGATCCGCAAGGACCACTCCGTGCCAGGCACACGTGAAGGGTGGGAGATGGGGCCCGGGAGGGTGGGGGAGCTGGAAGAGCAGCAACTAAGCGGTGCTCGTGGGGGGCAGGTCATGCACCCTCAGAGCAGCCCTGGTCAGCAGACAGATAAGGAAACCCAGGCGAAGGAATTGGTAACTTGCCCCAGGTCAAAATGTTAAGAGCTGATGGTTGAGCTGGGATTTGAACCCAAGTGCTCAGGCTCCAGTGTCACAGGGAGCCCCTAGCTTTCACCCTGATCAGCATTCCCCAATACTTGGAGCTGCTCAGGCCTCCTTGGTGGGGTATCCAGCAGATCCCCAGGGGCTGTTCCCACAACCGTCCAGCTGCCAGCCTCTGCCCTGTGGTCACCCCAGGCTCCCGAGTGGAGATGCGCCTGACAGCGGCTGGTTCTGTCTGCACCACCGACCCTGTGGGTGCAGCTGCCCGCTCAAACTTGGCGTGACGCTGCAGCCATCCATTCTCCCCTGCACAGGCCAGGCCATTTGGCCAAGCTGGGGGCAGCCCAACAACAGGCTACTAGAAAAACATGGATTCACCCCCTGGCAGAGACCTGCACACAGAAATGAAACCAACCAGCACAGGTCGGAGGCGAGTGACTGCAGGAGGAGCAGATTCCTGGAAGCGAAGGCCACGGAGCTCCCTGGGGCGCTGCGAGATGTCACCAGCTGTCCCCATCGGGACATGGCTCGAGATCAGGCACTCCCACCAGGCTGGTCACAGCAGAGAAGTGGCTTCCAGTCCCTGGCCGCATCGGGGACCCGGGTCCCCAGACACCCCGGCGCTGACCTCTGGGCCACGGCAGCCTGCATGAGCTGCTGGGTCTCACCGGGTGGCTTCTGACTATTTCCTTGGCAATAAATCAAGAAGAGAAAGCCCTCCTGCCTCGCATCTCTTGTGATGAGACCATCTGATGTTCTCTACTGCCTTCTCCTGGTCAGTGTCTCAGGCCAAAGGGGCAAGGGGCCAAGACCAGTGTGTGGGGTGTCCTGAGGGATCCCCTGGCTCTGTCTGCCTCCTTTGCTCTCATGGAAGCAAGCGGCCAGAACCAGGCTTGAAACGCACATGTACTTGAAATGCACGAAGACAGCGCTCTGCCACAGCAAGGTTCAACCTGAGACCCTTGGCAAGAGCCCAGGGGTGCCAGGGAAGAGGGCTTCGGGCTTCTCCTGTCTAAGAGGAAGGCTCACAGTTTAGCCAGCTCCAAAAGGGCTATTTGAGTTGGGGTGCAGATCCCATTATCAGTGGCAGTCGGAAGACTTGCCCAGTGAAGTGTTAAAGGGACGTCATGTTACTGAGGTTATAGGTTTCTTCTCCTATATGCAGGTTATAGACAGAGACAGAGGCACCCCTGTAAATCTTCATTTCAGACTTTTTGTGCACATTAGGGAGATAATTTTTCCATTCAGGTTACATTTTTCTTTGTTCAGATTTTTCTACTTGAGCTCACGCACTATCAAGGACCCTTGTTCAGAGCCCCCCGATTTCCCATTTTCTCTTCCTCAGGCTCTCCTAGCCAAACCTGAGCCAAGTTTGTCCATTTCTCAAGCCAGCCTAACTGTTACAGTTCAAGCCCAGCAGTCCACCCCTCAGAACTGCAAATGATCGTCTCCTAGCTAAGAAACAGAAGACCAGTCATTATCGCCATCTTGTCTTTCTTTTTTTTTTAATTAAAATATTTTAAAATTTACATATACTTGCCATTAATTGTAATCCCCATGTATTCCCCATCACCATCTCACCAGTACACCATCACCTCAGTCCCTCG
>JAGFMF010011680.1:6619790-6631903 GCA_019455555.1 Galemys pyrenaicus | reverse complement strand
GTTCTTTGTGGATCTGTGTGATAAGTCCCTTGTCAGTAATGTTGTGTGTAAAGATTTTCTCCCAGTTGGTGGGTTGTCACTTTGTTTTGGCTAATGTGTACAACTTGTCTTTCTTAAGCTGAGAAGTTAGTATGATTTGAAAACAGAAAACTTAGTGTTTCAAACAGGAAGGGATTTAATGCAAGGAATTAGAGATCTGTGAGTAGGGAAAGTCACTACTAGCTTTTAGGAAGTTACAAAGTGTAGGGGCTCAGGGAACCGGGGCCACCCCTTGTCCCAGTGGTGTAAGCGTTAGGAGGAAACCCCAGAAGCCACTGGCAAGAATCTCCCATCTACTCTCCTCAAAGTTTCTGTGTCTCCTGTTTTTCTTCTACTTCCAAGTCGTATCTGAGTATACCTCCCATTCGGGGAATCAAAAACAGAGTCCCGCTGGGGATTCTGGGAATCTAGTTCCCAGAAGTCCACCCCATAAATACAAAGGAGCGTTTAGGAGGGAGTGGAATGAATATTAACTTCCCAAATCAACTCACGTCCACAGGACTCCAAGCATGCTGTTGCAGCTTTATGTATGTGCAAGGACACGGAGAGAGAGCTCAGACTTACTAGGTTACTTGTCTAAGGACTACATCCAATAAGGGCCAATCGACCTGATTCCTGCGCCCCCTCTCCAGTGCTGTGCTGCCCCGGCCGGACCTGCTGCTGGCTACCTTTGTCTCCTCCACCAACTTGCACAGACACCTGGTTGTCTGGGCCTTGCCCACTTTCATCTTGGCGTTGTTCATTCCCAAGCGGTTCGCGGAGGAGAGGAGTAATCTCCACCGTCCACTTCCAAGGGCCCTTCGGGAAGGCGGCTCATGCCCAGCCCCGCCTTGCAAAAAAGACCAGCGTTGCCGAAAATCGTGGTCAGTGGCCTCGGCCACGTGCGTGCAGTCCAGCTTTCTCCCTGTTTCTCAGGGACAACAGGTGTCTCTGGCCACCCTCTCCCAGGAGTCAAGCTGGACAGAGCAGAGGAGTTGAAGGCAGACAGGAGACGCAGCGCGAGCGCCAGAGATCACCAAGCTGCATGAGTGGACCCTGCACTTTTTCTTCCACACTCAAGATGAAAGGGCCCTTCTTGGATGTGGGGAGCAGTGTCAGCCCCTAACGAGGTTGTCAGTCAGGGCCCCCTAAGGCAAGCCTGCGCTCCCGGAGACCCCGTCTCTCCTCCCGAGCGGGGGCACCAGTCTGCCTTCCCGTGGACATGAAGGACGTGCCACGGGTCCCGCACCGGAGCCCGCTCACGAGAGGACAAACACAGCGCGGGAGCAGGTGGGCGCTCCCAGCCTGTTTCCTCCGTTTAAAGAACGGGAAAGTACCTGCCAGGAGGAGTGGCCCCCTCGGACCTGAAGGTGGCCGTGAAGACAGCGGAGAAGCCCAGTCTACAGAGCAGGGCCCCCAGGGATGCTAAGAAGGAGAAGCTGGCATGCACCACTAGGGCCGAAGGAAGCACGTGGAAGAAGCAGACGAAATCAAGATGCAGTTGCGTCGCACGCAGTGGCTCTCTGCCGGGACACCCATCCCAGCACCCACGAACGAACATGCCAACGGCCCAGCCCTGCCACGGCTCCCAGAGGGAGACGCAGCAACGCGTCGTCTGTACCCGCCAGCGGCTTTGGGCTCAGTCTGTTTAAACCCCGCAAGCAGGATGTGGGGGGGCAGTCCTTCTCAAGAGCCAGGGTCCAAGGAAGACTGGGCTGCTTTTCACTCCTGCTGGGTCCTCACCCCTCCCTCAGGAACGCCAGTGAGATTTCCCAGGGACACGCTAAAGCACAAGCCTCCCACGCGCGTGTGCCCGAGGAGGAAGCCAGCGCGGTGTGGGGGAGCCTGAGCTCCCAGCCCAGGGCACCTGCACGACCCTGGGCGACAGGGCCAGGCCCTCAGCACTGCGCAGGGACAGGAAATGCGAAGTTTCACTAGCAAACCTGTATGTGGCAGCTAGGTCCGAGGCGACGCGCAGCACCGGAGTAGATTTAAAAGCCACGTTGCTAACCTGAGTCCCGATGATTTTCTAAACAGTATACCCGGGTCCAGGCCAAACCCCAGCTGGGCACCTGCTTGTCCAGCATTCAGAAAGCGCAGGCAGTGGCGCCTCCTGCTGGGCACATGAAGACTGTTCCAGCCTCTAGACACTGCCCCCCCCGGGTCCCAGATGCACCCCCTGAAGTCTCCCTTTATTCCACCATATACTTCCCCTTCCCCCCAAAAAAACTCAGCTAAATTACAATGTGTTTTTTCAAAATCAGGTTTTTGATCACTCCCTAAAAGAGAATAAAGTTGGCTGTCATTGAGCTTTAAATAAACCATCAAATAAGCCCCTTCAATATTCAGAGACTCTACGCTCGCTAAGCTGGAGAAGCGCACGATACAGTCACAGTGTTCCGCATGTCCAGAGTCCTGGCACAACAGGGGAAGAAACCCCCTAACCCCTGCTCCCCCTCCCAAGGCCCTGCTCTGCCAGCGTCTTCAAATCAGCCACCATCTGTCAGCTACAGAAAGGCTCAAACACTAAGAAATCTAGATATAGGGGCCTCCCTGGTGGCGCAAGGGGTTGAGCGCTGTGCTGTGGGGCTTCCACAGCCACTGCACGCGAGTTGGATCCCCAGCCAGGGCGGGGACCCACATGGCGCAGCAGACCTCTCCTGCCTCGCCCACTGCTCCCCTCCTCAGCAGTGTGTTTCAGTGGATCCACCTGTTCTGCTCCCCACTCTGTCCCTGGTGAGCTCTCTCACCCCCCTGCACCTCTGGCCTGTACCCCAGCTCTTACATGCATAAATAAATAAAAAGAAATCTGCGTGTAACCCTTGCTAGAAAGAAGAAAGACAATGTGAGTAAAAATGCCCTTTCCCGCTTCCTGAGTGGGACCTGCCGGCCCCGGTGCAATGGAAACATGTCCGCGGTCAGATTTTCGCGGCTTCAGGCTCCGTCATCCACCGAGGGGCGTGTTCTTCGAACGTGGGAACAGTCCCTGGATAAGGCGGGGGAGGACGCCATCCAGTCACCTCCACCTCCTTTCAAAGCCCTATTAGAATGGTAAAAGGGAACACAGATCCACCGGCACCTTAATAATGCGGCGGAAAGGAGACATTTGGAAGGTGCAGAGCGGATGGGTGAGCGGGAGCTGCCTTGGCGGCAGGGCTGGCAGCGGGAAGGCGGCGCCAGGTGCTGCGGGTGCGGGAGTGGAGACGCAGCTCAGAACAGAACAACTGGTTAAAAGACTTTGATGAAGCCACGAGACCCTCCGACTTCCTGCTCCCTCCAGACAACCTGGTCCTGGCTCTGCAGGGGAGGGGGAGCCCAGGAGCTGCGGACGCGGCACAGGTGCAAGGCCAGAGGGGCGGCCTCAGCACCGAGGTTGGCCCCTGCTCCGGCCTGCTCCCCTCTTCCAGGCCGCTGTGTCAGAGCTCACGCTCCAGGTGAGAGAGCAGACGATATGGTGTCCCGAAATAATCAGACTGAATCCTGCAAAAACAAGCAGTCCTCAGAGAGCGGAGTCCTGCTTTGGGCCTGCAGGGCGGTCCCGAGCTGTGCGCCACCAGGGCAGAGCAGGGGGTGTTTGAAGTTACTTGGAAGCTTTTGGACTGGCTGACAGGGGTCTTCAGGCAGAATGCTGCGTGGGGGGTCTTCCCCGTGTCTGTCCCCGTGCCCAGAGGAGACAGCAGGGCGTGAATGCAGAGCAGGTGGGGTGTCCCTCCCTCATCCTTGATGGGGCTGCTGACCCACCCACCCAGAACTCAGTGCGGGTAGAGAGAGACGGAGCCGCGCACCAGGAAAACGAAAGCATAAAGAAACCCACACCGAGGGCGCCAGGCTCTGTCCATGGAGCCCACGGGCCGAGTGCTGCGGCACGGGCTGCAGCAGTCAGCAAGCCCCCTCGGGGCTCCCACACGCCGGCCCCCCACCACTGGACAGGCCTGCATGAAGCTACAGCCGGCTGGCCGACTATAGGCCCCGGGACATGGAACTTCTGGAATAAAACACCTAAGAGCCAGGCTGCAATCACCAGGCTGGCCTTTCTCCTGCTGAGGCGCCCAAGAGACCTCCAGATCCAGAGGAAGCACCTGCGGCCAGCACCTCCATCCACCTGGACCCCTTAATTTCTACTCAGGCCACAGTGCATGGTGTCCCCAGTTCCAGAGAAAAATGCCGGGGGTGAGAGGGATGATGCAGGGCTCCTCTCGCTTGTGTGTGTGGAGTGGGCTGCGAGGCGGGCCCACTGCAGACCAGCCACTCTGCCTTCACGGCTGTCTTTCCCCCACGCGCCAGTTTCACTGTTGCGCACCCCTGCGACGATGACGCACCGAGACGACGTCAGGACCCTGGTTTCAGGTCACCCCCGTGCGAGCCCTGCTGAGATCCAGCCCCTGGCTTTGGAACAGGAGGGCGCCTGTCTGTTTTCGTCTCGTGCTTGGTCTCTGTTCAGCTGAAGCGGAGCCAGAAAGTCCCGTTTGAAACTGCTCCTCTGGGTAGCAGTCTGGGCGGCTGGCTGGAGAGCCCACCTGCGGGGCCGGGAGTCTCGGAGGCCCACGCTTCTTAAAGCTCCATCTCCAAGGACCCCGGAGAGAGACAATAACTCAAGGACCGTGATGACGACTGATTGGGACAGAGCTGCAGGAAGATGCGGGCTGCCCCGCAACGATCTGAAACAAGATGAAATCCCGTTATCTTCTCCTGGCGTCTGGGTTACAGTCTCATTAAAATCAGAATTCCAGATTAGCTGCCTCTGTGTTTCCATGACATCTGAAAGCCCGTTGCCAGCGCGGTTCCTTGCCGAGTGCTGAGGCTTCACACAGGGCAGAGTCTCGGAGAGGGCTCTGGGCTGAGGCTCCCTGGTGTGAGAGAACGGTCTGGAGCCCCTGGGTTTCCGAAGGGCGCCCAGGCTCCTCAAGATCAGTTGTTGAACACACTGGATTGTCGTCACAAAATGTTACTGCTGGAAGAGACCAGGACACGCTGGTGTCACATCGAGTAAGCTCAGCGCAGGGGCCATGCTTGCGACGAGCATCAAGTTCTCCCCCGCGCCACCCCCACCCCCACCCATCATGTTGAGACGGCAGAACGGATGGAATCCATCTGCCATCTCCAACTCTACCACCTTCCTTTAGTTCACAAGTGAGGGACATCATCTCTCTGGGTCAGAGTTACCCAGCTCGCAAAGGAAAGGACCAAAGCTGAGGTCAGCGTCTTTCAACCATCGGCCTGGGTTAGCGGACCAGCGAGAGACCCCGCTCGCTTAGATTTCATCCATTCCTCCCACCAAGGCTCTCCAAACACTCAAAGCTTGTTCTACTTATAAATGCAATCCAGATGCCATCATACTTACATTTTTTATTCTGAGGTCACCCCCCCACGCACACCCCGCCCCAGTAAAAGAAGCATCCAATGAAGTTCAAATGCTTTTGAATGGACCAGAACCACTTAACTCACATTTCTGGAGCATTCTGACCTTAACAAAAAGTCAAATGTTATGCTCTCCAGTTAAAAGCCTCACATATTCCTGGAAAAGTGAAAATGGAATACTTCCAAGTGCCGTAGTACAGATGCACGAAGCTTTTGGAACTGATTGCATTGAGGGCGTGAGTCTAGAAGGGGCCAGAGAAAACAAGAATCCTCCCCGCAGACTCTCAGCATCTTTTGGAATCTTTTCCAGATGAACTTGCCTGTAATTTTCCAGAATGGAAAGTGCTTGTGGGTTAGAGGTGACTGGAATTGCAGACGTAGAGAAATGGGGCGTTCTATTCTTGGATTCAATATTACTGTTCCATAAGGGGGGCGAGCCAAAACATATGGCGTTCCATCTGCAAGATGGGGCTGGCTGGGTCCCATGAATGGCTTTTAATGCAAGTAGATTCAGTCTGATTTGGTCTGCCTCCAAAGGAGAAGAAAAGCCAGTGATTCAAATATTGTACAAAACCATTGAAATTAATGGCACAAAACAAGACTCATTTGTATTCCGCCTAATTTAAAAGATGTCTGCTCGGTGTAAAGTAATGAATTCATTACGGGGGTGTTTGGACCGAGAGCTCAACAGTCTCCTTGAAGGAGCAAGATGCCTCTTCTCCTTCTCTCAAGCTACTCTCTGTTAAATTATTTCGTGGCACGTCCCACCGCCCGGGTCAGGAAATCAGTGTGCATTCCAGCTTCTCTAGTGAGGCCGAGTTCCCAGAGTTCATCGGCAAGGCCGCTCCTGCCTCAGCTCCCCACAACCAGGTTGGGGGGGACCTCAGCAAAAGGCTCTCTAAAATCCGTCCACCATGGGCCTCCCTGGGGGCGCAGCGGGTTGAGCACCGCACTGTGGAGCATCCGCGGCACACAGTGCGAGTTCGATCCCCGGCCAGGGAGGGGACCCACAGGGTGCAGCAGACCACTCCTGTCTCCCCACTGCTCCCCTCAGCAGTGCATTTCAGTCCATCTGCCTGTTCTGCTCCCCACTCCATCTCTGGTGAGTCCTCTCAGCCCGGCTCACCTCTGGCCTGTACCCCAGCTCTTGGGTGCCTAAATAAATAAATAGACTATCTCCACACTTACCCCCATGTGATTAATAAGAAATATATGTTTTTTAAAAATCAAAGACTGTCCGTGCCCCTCCTGTAAAACTCCGAGGACTGTCCCTCACGGACCCTGTGAGAGGAGACCCTGCCCTTCCCGGTGCAGCAGGGGCGGCCTGGAAGTGAAGCCTGCAGCACGGCGCTCTGCCTCCATGTCACACACTCCGCTGGGATGTGGCAAAGATCACCCCAGCCCAGCGCTGCCCCACCGAGCCCTCCATCGTCATGACGACAGCGATGCCAGGGACAGCCCCAAGAAGAAAGCCGTGAGCCGAGCCCGCTCCAGCCAGGCACGGGGCTCACACTGAGTGAAGTTGCTGACCCCCCATCTCGCGATGAGCTCATGGGGTGACCCTGTCCTCCCCGCTCGACAAAGAGGCTGATGTTCAAAGAGGCCGTTGCCAAGGTCACAGGGCTGCCAGGACACAGCCGCCAGGGCCTGCGCGGAGCTCCGGCAGGCGACAGACGACGCAGGTGGGGCGAGGCTGGCCCCGCTGGCCCGGGCCCGGCTGCTGCGTCTCCCGGGCACAGCCCAGCCCGTCTCAAACACAAGTCGGCTCAGACGAGGACCGACAAGAAAGGCAGCTGCTCCGGGTCCTGACCTTGTCGAGGCCAACAGGGCAGACAAGGCTTGGCGCCTTCCCCGCTGGACGGCGGGGCCCCACGTGCACTGGCGCCCCCAAGCGAGGACAACACCCGCCTCAGCCCATGGTGCCCGTCTTCGCGTCACCAGCGGCGGCTGTGTCTTCTGGCCCGTGCTTGGTCATGTCAGCCACGGGGTTTGCAGCCTCTCTCACATGCAGACCTCTGTTCTGCCGCAGGCAGCACCCGCTGGAGAGGGGAGGGCGTGCTCACAGCTTCCTTCCCCGAAGGACAAATGCCGAGGTTCCAGGGAGTTTAAAATCTTCAAGCATCGCTACTGCAAAGCCACAGCGTCGGACTGTTTTTTTCACTTATTACCTGCAAAAGTGTCACAGGGCAACCCTAATATAAGATGGGTTTCCCTCACTGGGTCCTCACCCGCGCCCTCAGAAGACTTTTATAGTAAGTCCCAACTTCAGGTAGATGCGACAAACGTTAACGGGTTTTATTCTTTGAAAGAAAGGGAATAAAATAGTAATAATACCAAGGAAAAGAGAGGGATGCAAATCCGTAAATATCCTTCCAGATCTTCTGAGCAATGGTGCATGGCGAGCTGGCTCCGAGTCAAGGGAGACGGCTCCGAAGGAAGAGCGAGCCCCAGGCTCACCTCTGGTTTTCTAGCCAGCCTGGCTGCTAACTCCACCCTCAGGTCCCAGGGAACGCTCTTCGATAATCATCTGATCGGAGTTGTGGTTCTGGAACACCGGTGGTCTGGAGTGGGGGCTGGAGTCCACACACCCATCTGTGTCATCCATTCAGGATGATCTTTCCCCTAACAAAAGGTCCAGGCAGACCCGTCACGTGCACACCCTCAGCTCCTTGCCAAGAAGCAAAACCTCATCGTGGGAAGTACAGCGGTTTGTGTTAACAAGAGTCTTTTTTTTTTTTAAGATTTATTTATTTATGCATACAAGAACTGGGGTACAAGCTGGAGATGTGTTCTGGGGTGTGTGAGAGAGCATTCACCAGAGACAGAGCGGGGAGCAGAACAGGCAGATGGACTGAAACACACTGCTGAGGGGAGCAGCGGGGAGGCAGGAGAGGTCTGCTGTGCCCTGTGGGTCTCCTCCCTGGCCGGCAGCAGGAATCGAACTCATGCTGCAGTGGCCGCGGATGCTTCCTAGTGCGGGGCTCAACCCCCCCGCACCACCAGGGAGGCCCAACAAGAGCCTCTTTGATAACGGCGCCCATTAAGTGAAGGACATGCCCCCCGGGGTGGCGCCGAGGGTCTTTCTGGGAGCCCAGGCCTGAAACACGTCCGAGGGAGGGACGGTGCTCTTGGACACCCAACCAGAGCAGCTGTCCTCTGGGCAGGGCCCTCGAGGGTGCGAGGCACCTGAGCCTCACCTGTCACTTGGCGTGAAGGTCATGTGAAGGTCACAGAAGCCTGTGCATCTGTTTGTCACATGCCCTCTGGTGTTTTCAAGGCGGGATGAAAAGCACAAGAAATGAAAGAACGTGTTGTAGCTCTCCCGCATACATTCCAGAACCTACGGAGTGGATTTCTTGAAAAGGTGGGTCAGGGACTGCTTTTGCTGTGAGATTGTAGAAGTTTTTTTGGTTCCTTCTGTGTCTTCATTTCAGCACCAGTATGAGGCTTAGCACAATTTATTTCAGCTTCTGCTACCCCAGAGCTCACCTCTGGGCGTTCCCCACCCCGAAGCTACCTCACCCGGCAAGCCCCAACGTGAGTGAGTTTGCAAGCAGGGCTGTGGGACTCAAGACGCTGTGGTGCGGAGACGCTGAGCGGGCTGGGGCTGGGGCGACCACAGCCTTCCTTGCACTGAAAGAAAATGTGCCACGCGGACCCCCACCTGGCAGGCAGGCCTGAGCTGGAACGGGCAGCAGGGGCTGGAAAGGAAAGTCCCCGGCAGGCAGACTGGCCCAGCGAACCCCTGCTGCCTTCTGTTCCTACACTACACACACCGTACCCAGAACCAGCGCCCCAAGACGCAGGGGTCCCTCCAGCCACTGCAGGAAGCGAGGCGGTGGCTACTGTGCCCTGAGTCATTTTGATGTCTCAGCCCTGCCTCTCACATGCGAGGTTGCCACCCCACACAGGAGAGCTCTCTGCCCCCAGCTAGTGCGAGCATGGTGAGGGGGTCATGAGCGATTGCTAGGGGAGTCTGGTGCTGGGCCATCGGGGCTCACGTCCTGGCCGTGACTCAACCCCCAGTGTGACCCAGTCTCTCGGCGCTCCCGGTGATCCCATTACCCGCCGGCATCGCTGCGGGTGGTATCAGAGCCGGACGAGGATCCCGAGCAGAAGGGCAGGGTTCAGCCCAGGCAGCAGCACCCCACCACCAAGCTGGGGGCACCGCCAAGGGCACGCGCCGACGCCACCTGACATACTGAACGCACAGCTCCGCCGGCCACCCCAAGCACAGCAGACGGCCGTGAGTCTGCACCTGCATTTTGTATCTTCATCTCCCATCTACAGGAAGCAGAGCTTCGACTGAGTGTGCACAATTTTTTGCACCATAAAGTAAAAAATAAATCATATGTCAAACCCTCACACCCTCTCCACAGACTGGAGAAAACACTCGTGTTCTCTCGTGGCCAGGGCTGGACCACAGAGAACTGACCCTCCACAAGTGACGTGGGCTTTGGGGTCTGCCCGGAGCAACTCAGGACAGGAAGCTTCCTCGGCTTTTTATCATCACAGACACTGGTATGCAGGACAATGAGATTCCAGGCACTGGGTGTGCCTGTCTCTGAGCCAGCATTTTGGGGGGCTCCTCCACAAATAGCACAGGGGCAAGAATGGCCCAGAAGAGCAGTCTGGACAGGGGCCAGTGGGCATTTAGAGCGGAAGGTGCCCCCTCCAGCTTGAGGACCTCAGAGGGGACCGCTTTGGGGGCAGGGTCTGCAAAAGGAGATTCCGTTAAAATGGGGTCCTCGGGGTGGGATCTAACCCAGCCTGACTGGGTCCTTAGAAGAGGAGATCAGGACTCCGACTTGCCCTTCGGGGACACAGGGTGAGGCGCGGTCTGCAGTCAGAGGGCCGCGGAGGAGCTGACCCTCGCTCTCGGAATTCCAGCCTACACAGCCTGGGAGTAAATCGGCGTCGGACCCGCCAGTCTGTGGTCCTTTGTGGCCCGGCCAGAGGGAACCAAGGCAGCAGGACGTCTGGGAGGGAGGTGAGGCCTCCACCCTGCCCAGCATCTCCCTGTCCCTCCCTCCCACCCCAACCCCCAACCCCCAGCCCAAGCCTCTCCCCTATTCTGGGTGTGCTGGCCCAGGCCAGGCGTCCTCCCCAGCAGAGCAGACGTGGGGCCGCTGCTCCTGAGGGCTTCCCGGCCTTGCCACGGCCACGCGGATGCCGGGTGCCCGCAGCAGCATTCCCAAGGGCGGCTCTTCCTCCCCGACACCCAATCATCTCCTTCGTGGGGCTGCCCCGCCCCACTCCGGTCCCCGAGTGTGGATGAATCCGGGGCAGCCGTCTGGAGTCCGGGGGCTGCAGCGCCTGGCCAAGCCGAAGCCCAGGCCGGCCGTTTAAAGGCCTCGCGGCGCGCAGTAACGAGTGACCATGGAAACAGGGTCCCCAGGGAAAGGGAGGAAACTTCACTAGACAGTGAAGAGAAGACCCATCCAATCATACGCCCACTTCTGACACTTGCCGGCGACCTCATGTGCGAGCCACAAAACGTCTTTTGTTTTGTTTTAAATATTAGATTTATTTAATTGTACTTGACAGCACTTGTATCCCCCCGGGAGTTCCCACCAGCACATCTCCCGCGCACCATCACCTCAGTCCCTTGTGCGCTTTCTGCCCTCATCCCCGTCTCTGCCCTCCCCTCCCTCCCTCTGCCCATCCCCGTGGTCCCTTGGGTTTATCTTAGACCTTTTGATCTTGTTGAGTTTTTGTTTGTTTGTTTTTGGTTGTGATTGCCCGTTTCCTTGAGCTTTCTCTTGTTTTTTTGTTTTCTTCTTTTTTATGTTTTGTTGTGGTTGTTGTTCTTTCACATTCCTCCTAGAAGTGAAGCCATCCGGTATTTTTCTCTTGCCTTCTGGCTTGTTTCACTGAGTATAATTCCTTCTAGTTCCATCCATGTTTCTATAAATGTCCCTAGTTTCTCATTTTTGATTGCTGAATAATATTCCATTGTGTATATGTACCACATCTTCTTGATCCAGTCCTCTACTTTTGGGCATTTGGGCTGTTCCCAGGTCTTAGCAATTACAAATAGTGCTGCAGTAAACATGGGGGTTCAGGTGCTCTTTTGGATGGGTGTTTTTGTGTCCTTTGGGTAGATGCCTAGGAGTGGGATCGCAGGTCATATGGTAGCTCTATTTTTAGTAGACTGAGGAACCTCCATACGGCCTTCCACAGTGGTTGGATTAACTTGCATTCCCACCAGCAGTGTAGTAGAGTTCCTTTTTCTCCACATCCTCGTCAACATTTATTGTTGTTGGTTTTTTTGATGTGTGCCATTCTTACCAGTGTAGGGTGATACCTCATTGTGGTTTTAATTTGCATTTCCCTGATTATGAGAGATGTTGAGCATTTTTTCATATGCCTGTTGGCCATGTGTATGTCCTCTTTGGTGAAATATCTTTTAAGTTCTGACCACTTTTTGATTGGGTCGTTTGCTTTGATTTTCTTGAGTCTTATGAATTCTTTGTATATCTTTGTGATCAGTCCCTTGTCAGTTATATGGGGTGCAAAGATTTTTCCCCAATCAGTGGGAAGTCTTTTCATTTTGGTTAATGTTTCTTTTGATATAGTCCCATCTGTTTATCTTCTCTCTCATTTTTATTGCTTTGGGGGATGCATCTTCAAAGGTGTACTGAGATGTATGTCTTGTAGCATTTTACCTATGTTTTCTTCTATATATTTTATGGTTTCAGGTCTTACATTCAAATCTTTTATCCATTTTGAGCTGA